>DWNY01001503.1:0-12534 GCA_018250635.1 Telegonus apastus
GAGTATCATCGTCCCGCTCTATTGTTGGTGTTGTTTTATCGCTCGCTCGCTCCAACGATCATTCAGTTTTAAGTGCACAGGTGCATGCTAGTTCCGTCTCGCTCGCACCGCTTGTTTATGTCCCCCGCGTCTCGCGGAGCCTCGGCCGGGTCAGTCTCCCGGTGCGTGCGATGAGTGTACGACGTGGTCGTTTTTGAATTTCGAACTTTATTAGAAAGTGATTTTGAATTTTGAATGTTTTGTTTTTTTTCTGTCTTCCTCATCGCGAGTGGCATTGACTTTGTGTAGTGTGTATTAAGTTACAAGTGTGGTGTTTAGTGTATGTGGCATGTGCCGCTCTTGGTGTTCATATGCTCCTAGTGTTTGGATGTATGATGCCCTTATTGTGTTCTGTGGCACACGACCGGCTCGCTAGTTCCCCGTAAATGGTATTGTTTGCAACTTTTAGTATGCATTTATGTTGTGTACTTTCGAATTAAATTTTTGCTTTTCGTGGGATTGGTCGCTCGTCAAAGTGTTTTCAAAATTATCACTTTGAAATTGAATTCATTCAATTCACATTTCTGTTAAATTTAATCAGGATCACATTGATAGACGTTGGTTAAGCTAATAGACGAAAGTAATTTCAGTATCATTTGACTGGATAAAAATATACCTAAAAGTACATTTTTCAGCTTAAAACCCTACTCAGAAAAAAATAAACGTTACTGCCAATACATAACCCGTTATGAACGATTTAGAATCGCAAGCAAGACATGTTTTAGCTATAATTTAAAAAATGAATATGAAACTTATCAACATTGGAGCGTGTCCTACAGTGTTATGATAGTGAGCATTCGTGTAAACCATTTATCTACAAATTGTTATAATTTAATATTAAGTGTATTTAATTCAAACATTTAACTATCGCGTATGCGTTAAGGAAGAATTAAAACATGGTGAGGGAACCTTCTTGCTTCTAAATTCCTCAGAAAAAATAATGATCTTAAAGACGTATAAAGTCTATCGATGCGCCGTTGCCCAGCATGTAGGACCTTAAAATATTATAACACTCTGAGAGGAGACCGTAAATTAACACACTTTATCTTCATTTTTGAAGATGGTTTCCCAAGTAACGACCTCGTTTAGGCAAGAGGAGCGCTAATCGCCTCCGACAAATTGATTGATGTCCCAAAGAAGACAGCGGGAAACTGTTGGATTTATGAAGGAATTCGCCATTCAAACAAGTGATCAAACTGTTGGATTCAGAAGATACGTACCGCTTTGTCTGCCAATACAGTGGTCCAAGTCCAGTAGTGGACCTTTAAAGGCTGATCAATTTATCGGTACTGGTAACGTACACATTACATGATAAGATTCAAAGCAATATGGTTATTATATGTAACATTATCTTATCTGTAATTTATATGTAGGTGTATACTACATTCCCACGAAAGATACGACCAGCTATTGGTCGTGGGTGTTTGTTGATAAGTATCCACTTAAGCCCCTCCTCAAAAATAGTTATGTTACTCAAGAACGTCGGAATTTCCTTCGGTAATGCCCGTAATTTCAAAGAGTCATTTATTGTACCAAAGGAACTTTTTCAATTGCTTCTTATCTATGACTTCATAAACCCGTTCGAGTTACGGTGTGACTTTACTCCCTAATCTGACGTATCCTGTGGGATCATTAGGATTAACAGTATATAGAAATTTTATACGTATAGAAATGCGATTTTGTGTTAAAATTTTAAGTTAATCCATCAATTAGGTACTTGTCGAGCTTTGTGGGCACTAACATTCGGAAGTTTAATCTTTATATAGGTATATAGTTTAACAATTACCTTGTTAGATGTGCTATTTCGTTAAATCCGAACTATAAGGGCCATTGATTCAACGTTTCGTCCATAATGTTAAAAAGTAAATCACAGGAAAATAAATAAAATGAATAAATTTTATGAAGGGGTCAAAATAGGTAGTTAGACAAAAGACAATAAGACAGATAACTCTTTTCTCAATACAAGACGTCTTTGTTCATATAAGCCACAAGCCAAAGAAGGACAATTAGAGACAAATCATTAAAGTAACCTAACATACAAGAAATCTATCAAAATATCGTACCTAATTTATTATTATCATCTTAGATTTGTCAAGCAAATTTAATAAAAAAAGATTTTAAGACTAAACTAAAAGAAAATACCTTGCAAGCAAACCCCTTCTTATATATTCAACAACTAATTATAATTTTATCAAGCTCAGGTAAGAAGATTATAAACCATAATGTCACGTATAGTCCTTGAACTACAGTGTCCACTTAACTGTAGTATAATTCTAGACCATAAATCCTATGGTCTGCTTCACATTAAATAGTTCAGTGGCCAATGGCCGTATGACTCAATTAGTTGGCCGAGTAAGCTCTACCAAGTGATTCCCATTGATGCATGATCTAATTATCCTAATAGGCGTTGGAAGCTTCTACGTTGGAAATAGTAGTCACGGAGTAAGTTTCTAATAATAAAACTATATTGACACGTGGATTGTGTTTATACCCACTGATGTGGGTTTCAGTTCTAAAATAATGTCATCAAAATGGCTCACAAAACAACTTTGATTCTGTGTTACGACTTTGCAACACGTGCAATCTTTAATTTTATTTGTGTTTCAAATTAGCACTTTTACTTTTCATATGTCAGTGTATTTTTGTTATTTTAAATAAAATACTGAGTACTGTCGCAATGTAAATCGCTTAATATTAAAAAGAGATTAGGCGCTTGACCTACAAAAAGTAATCCTTGTAAGGCGTGGATTTGTTTTTAATAGTTCATTAAAGTTATTTCTCCGATGCAATAGCCAAAGCATTAATATGAACGAACTTAATTCGATTCTTCTTGAAGAAGAAACATTTTATATAAGTGAAGTTATACGTCCGATGTACTGAAATGCATCTATTGTCCTTTTATATTCAACCGTCTCTTCTGTACTTTGAGCAATGATCTTACTTCTTGATAAGGAGTTCAAGTATAATGTATTCTCGGTAGGTCTGTGAGCTGAATTGATAAAGAGAATAAATCAATGAGTTATTGTTTACTGTTTTTATACATTAACTTTTTCCAATTGTTGATAAGCTTGTAAGAAGTGATTGACATATGAACGGTCGCTGTACTTATCAGCATTATACTGGGAATATACGCGCAGTGTGTTTTTATAAATGAAATTAGGTATTTTAATATCGTAAGTATTTAAAGAAACAACCTGTTCATGATGGATCTAATCAAAGATCAAGGAAACGTACCGGATTCAAGGCGTGGGAGGTCAATCTGGACCACCGGACATATCACGGAATGCGATTAACGGAAACTGTTGTAGGTATGTTTCCGTTAATTTCATTCATTGTTTTGTAATAGAATAGACATTTTAAAAATTACGAGTATAAAATTATTTAAACATGCATTTACGACGATGTTTGCATCCAAAATATCATTAACCGAAAATTTCGTTTTATTCATTTCGTCGCCTTTGGATTTGTTTAAATATATTTACACAATGGCTCGAAAAGTATAGTATATATCTAACTGTAACCTCCCATATATGAATTCTGTTACGTGTTATAATATTGTCTACAATACCGTCAAGTTTATACTGTGCTATTTCTCAATGGAATTATCCTTTGCCATTGAATCATCGTCTATGATGACGTCTATTTTCGTAACGATATTAACTAGAGGGACAACAATAACACATCATCGTCGGCTAAGGACTCTGAAACAGGCGACTGTGACGCATCAAAAACCGCAGGCAAATTCTAGTGAAGTCTTACTAAGTCAGGCATTGTGGAAATGGAGATTTTAGTTGAGTGTTTACTGTAGAACCCAAATGTAATTTTGATATCATCAGCTTTCAGAAATTGTTGAAATATGAGAGAAAAGGTATACTATAATAGGTTAATGATAAGTTATCTACTCAAACGAAACAAAATTGATGTGGCAGTATCGACTCTGGTGGCACCAACATCATATTTAATGTGATAGTGACAATCTTAACGCTATAGAGGACATGGCAAGATAGATACACTGACACAGTACATTCTGTGCGTCTCTATATTAAGCTTTAGGGATAGAAATGCTAGATGCAGTTTCAGCAACATCAGGTACGTCTTCACTCCGGTCTATTTGCCATTAATTACAGATTTCTATGTTCACTACATATACCGTCAAATGGACCAAAATCTTTTTTATTACTATAATTTTGTAGAAAGAAATTAATATTTGTAGTATTTTGTAATATCAAAAGTCTCTTCGTTTATTTTCGTAATCATCAAAGCTCTTTTATTAATTGTCTGCATCTACCAAATCGTTTACAACTCAAGCAATGCGTCGAACATTGCTGTCATTAAATTTTTCAGACCACCGTACAGTGGACCACGATCGTTACATTACATCGGGCACAAGCACATGATCTCATACTTTATTTATGTTTCGCCGTAAAGTTAGCGATACGGCCGTCGAATGCGGCGCACGCGGCGCGGACGTGCCGATTGTTTGGTTTTTTACGATTTTTTTTTCCCAAACATTTGCAATATTCGAGCTAAGTTTGGTTATATTCGATTACATATTTGCTATTGACTTGAATTTTGTTGTAAAATTTATGCCTTTCATAGAAGTATGTCATGATGTACATGTAGAATGGTACCGCTGTCCTCTCGTGAATGTCCCGAAAGACGATTATGATACTAATCTAAAAGATGAGTGTCTTCCTGTGACATTACTTTATTATTTATCTACTGGTATCACTGACTCGGAAAAAGCGCAGTCGAATGTGGTGACCTATGTGACGCAGTGGGTATTCTTAATCAAGTTAATATCACGTTTTGGCACACGGGCCATGTTTCACATAATCATTATCGCATTAATTTCATTTTAGATACTTTTCAACGTTACATACGTTATCTGGTAAAAGTAAAGACTTTTTTCTCTTAACTAAACAATAAGGAAATTTATTATCTGTATATGTCCTATAATAAGTTCACTCACTCTCGTCCTGACCGGTAAAATGATGGTAATAAACGTCGTTAAAGCTGGGGCTTATATTATAATAACTTAAAGGTAGAAACCATCCGGGCTCATCACGGATTCGTGTCACCATCTAAAATGGAAATTAGAAACGAGAACGAACCAACAGTCCTACATATTATATCGTAGTTCAGGAATGCATCAATGGGACCCACTCGTGGCTTCCTATCGACCTACGTTTCATGTACCGTTAGAGTTACACTTAAAACAGGATCTTATCAAAGTCCCCCGCTTGATGGAACGGTGTAATTATACTCAACAATACCTACTTGCGGATGATCTGTCACGTCCTATCTCTTTTAAGTTATTATCGGACGCGCCTTCATTTCTAGCTACGCTGTGAGTAATACCTCCAGACCTTTGGATTTGTCGTTACTACGTTCCTTTTCAATACATTTACTTTGTTGGAGACAAAAAAAATATTTATGGCAGAATCCCATTTCCATGGTTAAATTTTTAGCTTTTGTAAAAATCATTCAGCGTGTAGCATGTAGCTTATTACGTAAAATTTCTTCTGTCAAATCTTCATGATATTAAAAATGTTATTCTAGACTTTAAAAATTGTTAGAAAGTGTTCTGAATATAACCGAGGTGTGAATTCAGATTAATTTAGACTTATGTGATATGTACCAGACGCACATTTTAAATAGGCCAATGAAATGCGAGATCTTATTTATTACGTCTCTACGCTGTTATTGGTGTATGTTTGCATTTGTAACATAATTTGTAGCAAATGGATTCTGGGAAAAAATAAACTAGACATTATTTTTTGGGTAAAACAATTCTTATTATGACATTCATATTTTTGTAGACATTGTGAGGCGATAAAGATTTCGGCTCTCACTAAATTTATTACTAAAAAGTTACAATTTATTTATCAAATTGTAATAGTCATAAAGACTAAAGTTTAACATTTCAGAATTTTTTGTGCAAATTCAAGTTAGAATCAACAACATGTGGATTTTACAAGTATGTCCTTAATATTATTTTCCTTAATATTTACAGGGAAATCACAGACCGATATGAATAACAATTCATTCGTTCCTTCTTCGTGACATTTATAAATACCGGTGCTTATCTTTTGGGCCTTCTACAGCAAATATCATTGTATTCAATTAATATTTATTTACTAAACTACTCAATATATTTCAACCTTTCCGTGTTTAACCTTAACCTAACATTGTGATTTACCTTGCCAGGGCAAGGTAGGCAGTAATTTAGCTAACGTATTTAGGTAGTTGAGTTCTATATTTTTAGTCTACTTTATAAGTAGAACCTTTCATACGTATAAGTTCGATTCATCATTCATCTAAAACTGTGTACTCGAATTTAACGTCTTGTAACGTCTGTGAATGTAAGAATTTCCAGTCTAAAGTTGATGGTGAAGTAGTAAGGGAGACATATTTTTTTTCTGACGCGTTCCAACTTAGCCCTCAGTGGTATCTGTGGTCGGCTTCAGATTCCTATATTATCTAGGATTGAGCGTCTCCACTTGACGGCAAGTCCATCAGGTTGAGTGCACGTTCGTTTGTTTCTTCTATCCTACAAAAAATGCTCATTTAAGTACGTTCGTCATGCAAGAACAAACAATCCCAAATCGCCCATTCTAAACATGCAGTTCCACAAACAATTACAATCCTTAGCCGAGGCGATGTGTCACGGCTATCATTCGTCGAGATGAGGTCACCCCCGCGGCGACATGTGCTCGGCGGTCGTGCTAATTCGCCAACCCAGCCATGGGAGTTCGGGTTGAATTCGCTATTCGTTCTATTTTTAACCCTCTCCAACCTCCTTCTGTATTATAACAGAAATAAAACGATCCTTTGGCATGCTTTAGATCCTGTGGTGTTGCGGTTATTTTTGGAACTCTATAGTCGACAAATCACTGCATAGTGATTTGTCGACTATAGAGTTCCGATTTGTATTTTTTCTGTTATTTCTATACTTAATTTAGTACTTTGCATTTTCTTTTCGTTTTCCATTAGGGTTTCGTGTTGCAATTTATATACTCTTCTTAATTATGATCAATACGCGCACATTTTTAAATGACATGCATGATTAAATTAATTATAATGATAATTTTCTGTTTTTTTGTGATCGAATTCTCGTTTTGTTTCATTAGACCTTTCGTCAGTATTCGATGAATATTTACCTGCTCCTCTATTTTGAAGCTCCATTATATGGTTACACTATTTACCGGTCCAACGCAAGCCAAGATAAGTTTTTCCTGGATCGCTAAAAATAGATGCATTTATCCAATTGACTCTCAATGTCAAATTGTGTGTAGGTGGCGAGACAATACAGGTAATCTGTGTTAATATTATGCATATTTCGACACGCGACACTGGAATCACGACTGGATTCTATTTCGTGAACAGCTATACAAGACATTTTCAAGCTACATGTCGATAGAGTTTGAAATATGTGTTACTTATTCCTATAAATTAACTAACGTCCTCCCTCCTGCTTGTTAGAGTAACGATCTGCGCTGAGCAGCGGGAGTTAACTGGATGAGGAGAGTCGAAGATCGGGCTCAGTGGCGGGCCGTAGGAGAGGCCTATATCCAGCAGTGGACTGATAATCCCTGATGATTTCTTCCTAACACACTATCATAGAGGATATTATTTAGATTTTTTGAATCGATGTTATTGAAAAGAACACATATAGTTTAAACATACTCAAGTCATAAATAAAGCCTGCGAATATTATATTCAAGTCAATCTGGATGAAGCTCTTTGAATCCATCTACTGTATATTATGTAATTAATGCTTGCATCCCTTGAGTTTTATTTTTAACACACAAGCCCCCAACAACTGTTGTGTAATTCTCAGAAAGGTTATCGTCTGTGAAGCATTCGTAAAACTCTTTTCTAATTTTAGCGTGAACTCGAGTCGGCTTCGTTAGGACGTTTAGTGTATCCGGAGCAATTATCTTCGCATCTCACCTTTCCTCAGAGACTGTAAATGAGTTGACAACATCTGTTAGGATTGCATCGTTTTCTTTTTTGAACGCCACGATCTTTTTGATGCCAGTTTGGTCTATGATTATTCATTTCCTGTACACTTATTTGATACAACATTTCAGCCAAGCTATAAAAAGTTTTCTTGCATCAGGGTCTTCTGGTGTCGCTGGCAAGACGAGCAAATAGTCAGTACCTACGTATGTAGCTTTTAGACGATTATCCACGATTAAATAATAATAATAATAATAATCCATTTTATTGTACACAGAAAACAGAAAAAAACAATACAACCTACGACTTTAAACAGTACAAAAGTATTGTCGCAGAACTGTGGTTTCTTCTATACAACGTTACGGTACGGAGTTAAAATAACAATGAATAGAAAAACAGGTAGGGTGTAGATAACAGTTTAAATACTAAAGTAGTACAGTTAATTAGGAAAATAATAAAATAAAGCTAATTCATATTCTAAGTTAACTGAAAGGCTGTCTTGGGTGCTCATTTTTTTTCAGGGTAAAACAGTTACGAGTCATGGCTCTTTGTAGAAATATATTTGATGACATGTTTGTGTAAGTCAATGTTAATTGTAGTAAATGTAGGAACACTTGTAGTAAACACATGAATATTACAGGAGGAAATACAAGTTTGATCAGCTGAAACAAGTATTCATTAGCATTACGCACAAATGCTTCTTTCTGATATAACATCAAGGGTTTTTATAACGTCATCAATAAATCATGTAATGATTTGCATGTTTAAACTTTTCCAATACTAAAGAGAGACATGCAATTATTCTGAACCGGCATGCTTGTTATTTGCTAAATGCGTGAGTCTGGCTGACAACAAAGAAACGACTGCTGTGTGCATTCCTTTTAAAGAGTGAAGAATGGTGCCGGCTCAAACCATGTAAACACTCATTTGCGTCAACTGTATCGCTTATGGCGCTAAAACATGTGTTTCGTCCTTAAATGATCCATTACTGAAATATGTTTCCGCGTTGTTATGGATCATTTTATTGTATATATTTAATAAACAATGTTCATTTAAAAAATATTTAAAGGTAGGCAGAAGTTTTATTTTTTACCGTCTTTCAGATAGAACTGAAACTAAAGGAACTGCCGATAAATCAACCACGAAAGTAAATTAAGAAAAGAAAATTATTACGGCACTGATATCTTCATAGTAACACCATAGGAAGACCTTATAAAATATTGCAGGTATAAAATAACGTTGAAAATGGTGTCTAGAGGCGTATTAAATATATTTTCATGTCAAAAATATTGTTTGTCAGATAGGATAGAAGTATGTCATATTTAAAGTAATGAAGTACCTACTTCATTAATCGTTGTAAATACGTAGTCGATTTAGCGTTATCATGCATTACAATTCTATATGTGTCATTACTCCCACGGCAATGACACGATCACAGTTTAAAGACGATATTAAAATTCATTTTGCGTTTTCTGCTATCCTCTAAAAAGGTTACTTCCTGATACAACTACAGTAAATATGATATTGGTACAGTAAACACTTGAGAAACATTTATTACTATTTTTATTATGTTTGATTCAATTCTTTCGGATGATAGTCAGAATATGTCCAATTTTAAAGTAAAAATAACTCGCTTTCAACAAAACCTTGAAAAGTAAAAAGTTGCTCCAACCGATCGGAAGATTATTCGCTTTAATAAACAGACAGTCAAAATTATTGAAGACGATTTCCGATTGTATTTTAATTGAAGTCTTTAGGAAATCGAAGGTATTTCATAGGATAGACATACAATACATGCAGACATTATTTAATTTATTGACATGTTGTTCATTGGACAGCGGCCAATTGGCCCACCTGTTGGTTGGTGGTGAAGGTAACCATCAAAGGGACCACCGCGCCCTTTACGATCAACAGCATACTGAGAAAACCTGAAAGGGAAGCTTGTTCAAGATAAAATAACCTATACCAAAATGATAACACATGATCAGTTCATAAATTTCGATGAGTGTGATTATCAAAATGGAATCGGAGCTAAACTGAACTGTACCTACTACTTATTTTCATCTTCATGTATCATTCCATCTCCTGACCAATGTAAACTATTTTTAAATTCCGAATCGGCATGGGAATTGAATTTTATTACGATAGCATCGTCCGTCGCGGCCTCGTTTGATTCTCTCGGATTGTACGACCGGATCGCGTTCGTGAGTTGTGACCATAGAACGCGACAAGTGGAAATGAAAAGCAGGCGGATAACACCGACCAATAGTATGCGAAGGTCCGCATACTTGATGGCCGTGCTTGTCTGTCATTATGTCGACCATATTGTTGATCTCATTATTCATAAAATTATATGTAACGTCAAATGTTGTAATTGACTGAAGAATGGGAAAAGATATTACGAGTAAAACATAAAAATTGAAATTATGTGTACCATAAGGTGCCTTTCTAAATGTAATATTTTTGAGTTGACAAGCTGTATGTAATCGATAACTACAAACAATAAAAACACTAATTTCCTAGTGGTAAGAATGCGATTACTGATTTCATTGTTAATTTGGCTAGAGCTGTTCCCATACATACCATAATGCCATGCCACTTCCACTGCCTCTGTGTTCTTTGGTTACGACCGTCTCGGTAACCTCCAAACTGATTTGTGCGGTAAATCTCGGTGAATGTGTTGTTGTATGTTTCTTTTCTCGTTTTTCATCTTTACCTTTGCGTCCGTCTCGATGGTGCTTCATCATTTCGCATCTGGAGGACTTTTCGGTTGTTACATCGCCTGGTTTGAATCGGTCATTTGTATTTTAATCTATATTGTCGTAATGTGGGTTTTCGATATTTTTCATTTACTTTTACATCATAAATATCTGTGAGTACTCAAGTTTTGTTGCTATGGCGTCCACAATTAATTTGACTAAGATCTTTCAGATCAGTGGATTTTTGAAGGCTTACATAATAAAGTTCATTAATGTAATGAATTTGCCTATATTTAAACACTAGCAGTTATTACATTTACTCAACGTGTTTTACTTTCACGTGTTTGTCTAGAACTGTCACATTATTAATGCAGAACACACGTTGTAATTTTGCTACCCTTCCGCATTCAACGGGTCTCCCCCGATACACCTGTCCACCTGCTGTGTTCGCTTTTCGAAATTAACTGTACATTGTCATGTGCTATGTCCGTTTAGTAATAGCCGGTGCTATTTTCATTATTTGTCACGTTTATTTTACAGGTAAAAAGTGTAAGACGCGTCTGGTTTTTTTTTTTTCATTTTACTAATTTTTGATTCCTTCATCTCACCGCCAAAAAGCCATGTAGATAAATAAATATGCTTTTAAAAATTCTATTAAATATTTCAATTCTTAGAAAACTTTTATCTTCTTGTCGTGATTGATGAGCGTTGTTAATCTTAGTATTTGTATGGGTTTATTATAATAAGCTAGGTTTAAAAGTACCAGGTACAAGTATTTAGCATAGTAAAGGAAAATTATGCAAGATACGACGCTTTAATGTGTTGTCAAAGGCATTTGAGCCAGCATTTTAGACCTGCATATTCATGGAATGAACTAAGCTGATTTCTTTAAAGCGGCTAGAGACGCATTTACATGTCTCCACATAGCACAACCCTATCAAAACAACATAAACTGTGCCGTTCAACCTTAGTTATGTTCATTCAGCCCGCTAAACGATTCATTGTCTGAGTTCTGAAATTTATTTTAATTCTGTTCAATACAGATCAGATACGAAGCAATGTTAAGTCATTGTCCTGCACCAAGACCGCAGTTTTGTTGTTTTTGGAGAACACCCAGATTTCGGTGATAATGTTCTGTCTGTCATAATATTAGTGTCACGTCACTAGTTGTTTTCGTTACCAGAATTTTAGGCTTACATCTCTTATTTTTCTTTTCGTATTGATTGAAACTGTTATTGAAATTTTCCTCGACCAATCCGCGTAACAGTGGAGCAGTGGAACACGCCAGGCGTACTCGAATTGTAAAGATTGGATCGTAGCCAAATTTTCATAGGCTCATTTGAACATTTCAATAGTCATTGCATTTCTTTTCTTTGTTGAGCGTTTTTTATTTCCACCAGTACATAAATGTGAAAAATGAATCAAAATAAGTACGAATGATATTTGTGATTGTCAGCTTCAACGATAAATGACTTCAATGTTAGCTGATGAAATATTCTAAAGTACAGTATGCAGTACCTTCTATCATAGCTTTGTGATTGTGCACTTTCTTCAATTAGTTTAAACGATTTTTCTACGATTACTCGTATTGAGTCTCTAATATAAAAATATTATCAATGATATTTAATAAGATGATTGTCATTAGTATAAATAAGGCTTGAAAGAATTCTAGTTACTCCTCCATAAATTAAGAGTAACGTTTAATTAAATTCCTGTAACGTCAATGTCTGTTTTGTTTGAAGTCGAATGAGGTCTTTGTTTCCATTCATCTTTTCATCTCATTCCCATTGTATCCGGTCTCTTGTCGCCGGCCCGATTGTAATTTATTTGC
>DWNY01001504.1:0-12534 GCA_018250635.1 Telegonus apastus
ATTGTATATACAATACAGTTTTATTTTTTGTATACCCTTACATTCAGTTAATTATAATGTCACATCTCTTTGGGAAAATATTATTAGGTTTTCTATGAAATAGCAGTTTGTACTTCCATACATATTTTAATTACTTTATTATTATAAGAGTGATTTGTTGCTGTTAGGAATCTTAAATTTAATTAAATAAGGCAGGTATTCTCTTTGAAGCAAATCTCAGTGTCATTACATACAATCATTACATACATAAAATTACATACAAACCTGGACTAAACCATAATGATTTCTATCGGTAAGATTGTCTTCAATTTATAGGTACAATTCAACACAAGAAAAAGAAACTATCATCGGAGACACTGCACCCAACTTAACGTAAATCTTAGATGTTACTCATAGAGAGAGACCTACTTTACCACATTGTTAAAAAGAATAGAGGGTCATACTAAGCTCCCATTATATCAAAAAAATGTCCAACACCTTTACAGCCATATTTTCGTCGTAAAGTACAATTGTCGCCTATAGTAGCTTTACAATAATTTGCGCACTATGAGGCATTTGTACATGCGTAAAATTTCATTGTGGCCGGGAAGGACAACCATTAATTGCGGTTTCTGGGCAAATGTGGCTAGAGTTAGACGACTGATTGAATAAAATTTTGATTAATATAGAGAGGCGCAACGAACTACAATATCTTATAGCAGAGCAAGAAATGGGTTTTAGCGACATGTTCTGAACAGACTATACCTATTCTTGAGCTGTCCTGTCCTCTAGATAAAAAGTTAGAAAATTATTTTTCGAATAATGAAACATGAATTGAATTATTTTATTATGTACGGAAGTCTAAATATATTTTCTGTGTTACCAGATCCATGGTTTAAAAAGTTGAAACATCCGGCAATTAGGTTGGTAATAAGAAAACCTGTATACATCGGAGGTGCCATTATTAGAACTACCTACCCAGCCCTAAGATAAATGAGTTTCAGTCACAATGTACCTTAGTTTATAACTTAAATTACTAGTGTAAACTGCTTATTTGCAATAACTTTATTTAAGCACCTAATGTGAAGTTAATGCAGGTATTTTTATGTTTTAGATATCTACAGTTATAAGTTGGTAGGCATTAGCGAGTCTACCAGCTAGACTAATAGTTACAATTTCGCAGCCCACACGACCTTATGAAGGTTTATTCATAATTTGTTGTTTATTAGCATCTATTGTTGGAATCGACTTATAATTTATAATGGTGTTTTGAGACTGAAATTAATCGAATACTGCAAAAAAGGGAACACTAGTCGATCGATTCGTTGTAATCTTGGCACACAGGTGCCAACAATGACATGTCTCAGATAATCAGAAAACAAATTCCACATGACATCTATCAAGCTTCCAAATACCATAAGCATAAACAGGTACTTACGTATAAGATGTAGAGAGGACGACAGGTACCTGCTTTGTATCTTCGTGATACTATTGTTTTCAAAATTATATTTGAAAAAAAGCAAATTAGTATGGGATCTAATATAGGCATTTTAAATGAAGACAGAATAGGCTCCTAAATATAAATTGTGTATATTATTTACAAATGGGGCTTAAGGAAATAAGCGGGTATCTACAAAAAATCGTATTTTAGTAAGTCGATACTTAGCTCAGATGGTGACATTTTTATCATCTATTAACACATTATTACATTCGTTTTATATTGACACTGAACAAATTATCATGCTATTTCTACAAATTTTTATGGTTTGAAAACCCTTAATATCATTACATTTACTTATGGCCACAAAACCGTTGTTCCCTTTTTTTCTGTTTATGTGTTTTTACTATACTCGTTCGCTTTCCGTCGGTTGAGACAGTAAAGTGACGTCACCCATGGGATAGCTCTCTGTCCTTCTTCCACAGCCCATGTTCTTTGCTCGCTCCCTCGAAGCACCACAGCAAAGTCTCTTCAGAACACATGCGTAGCACATGAGCAATGATAGCATTAAAAGTAGTCCGACTATAACTGTCACAACTAACAGGATGTGCAGTTCACCATTAGAATCAATAGTAGCGGAATTACGACTCATCCTCATTTGTTATAGTATACAGCACATGTAGATCAAATCATCTGAAAAAAGAAACAACAAAAAGTGATTAAAAACATGAATTTAGTAATTAGAAAAATAAAAGACAATACACTTGATTTTCCTACAATTTACAAAAACTAGTAAACAGCTAGTAAACTTGTCCAAAGTCCGTTTTTTAATACCACATCAAATTTTGCGAAATTTGAGAGATATTTATTCATTGAGTAGATCAAACGGTAAATGAAAACTAAAACTTAATAAAATATATTGCCCTAAAGGTAAAATTATGAGAATTCTGTAGATTGCTTACCACAAATTGTTAAGAGTGTTTTTAGTCTACTAGTCCACTCATGGCTAATAGGTATTACGGAATATATTTCCAAAGCTTTATTCAGCCTTTACAAAAGGTAGTTCCTCGAGTTATTTCAAAAACCCTTTATGTCTGGAATCCTACACATACCTTTTAGTACCTAAGTACTACTGCTACTACTTATTACTTACAGATTACAGACAGTAGGTAATATTTTTCTATTTTAATGCCAAGTTCGCTACAACACAAAACTTAATAAAGTGTGAATCAGAGAACGGGTGAATAGCATTCGAGTACCTACTTGACAAACAGTTCATAAAAAACGAATTAAGGAGGAGGTAATAACGTCGCTCCGGAGCAATAACAATAAAAATGAGAAGTGGCGAAATTGTATGCGAAAGAATACGACGATGACAGCTTATCACATATCTACTGGAGATTTAGGAACAATAAATCTCTCGTTGAGAAGCATTTATCACTCTCAGAAATATTTTACGATTATGATGAATCCATAAAATAAGGGAAGTCGGATCTACAGATCAGACAATCAGATTGTTATTTAGTCGAAGGATTTAAGATAAAAATATTGTTATTAGTCTTCTGTAGCTTAGAGGATAAGGAAGTAATGTTTAAGTAGTGCTTTTAATTGCTTCACATGAGTATATATATAAAGGCGCGTGTTAGATACTTAAGTAATTTTTAGTCAATTTTACCTTATGTAAAATAACTACTTAAGCGGTAACCAAAAGGAGGTCACAGAAAATTTTTGTTTACGGATGAGAAAAATTTTACTATTGAGCAATATTTTAACAAACAAAATGCTGAAAGCTCTTAAAAAGCTTCCCAATTAGTCAACAGAGTACGACGTGGGCATTATCCGACTTCAGTGATAGTTTGAAGGGGTGTTAGCTGTGACGGAGTGACTGAGCCATATTTTTGTGAAAAAGGTATCAAAACATCGGCACAAGTGTATCAAGATACCATTCTTGAGAAGGTAGTTAAGCCCCTTAAAACACCATGTTCAATAACCATAATGGGCCTTTCAGCAAGGCTCGGCGCCGGGTCATAAAACACGATCCACCCAATCTTGGTTAGAAACGAACATTCTGGACTTTCATCAAAGCTGAAGACTGGACGTCATCTAGTCCTGATCTTAATCCACCGTATTAGGATTTATAGTCAGTTTCAGAGAGTAAGGCTTGCTCTTAGCGCCCTGATAATTTGGAGTCCCTAAAACAATCCAGTGAAGAATTTTCCCATAAAACGTGTGCTTACTTCTATTGATAACTGGCCTCAACGTTTAAAGGACTGTATTGCAGCCAATAGAGGCCACTTCAAATAAGCTTATATTTTTTATAGCAAATATTTTTAATTGTTTTATATTAATGCATTATTTACAGCATTGACAATAATACTGACAATATAAGACATAAATTGTAAAAGATGTCTATGTAAAAAAAAGGTATTCTTTTAAATTCAGCTTAACAATTTAAACCCTATTTTACATATAATTAATGTTTTTCTTATGCACAGATTAAGAATACATATACAAGTTTAGTTTTTGTATGTTTCTCATTATGGTCGAATTTCGATCATTGTGACTGGTCTACTACTATCTAGTAATAAATGTTACGTACAACAAACAATATGTTGTTTTCTTTGTATCAATATTTATGGCAAGACTAAGTACATAATGTTAATTTAAGTATGGCTAGGGGTCTTTTGATTGAAAAATATGTGATTTAGGTACGTACATATTTCTTATCGATGATGTTTTGTGCCTAGTTAAGGAACAAAACATCGTTTTTTGTAATAGAACGCGATATGCTTCAATTGAGAAAATAATACTATGATAATACCTCGCTATGTAGGTAGGTACGTGACGTGATATGTTTGTACTATGTATTTTTATAACTTTTGATATATAAATAGGTAGGTATCTAACCGCAATAGTTATACTAACACCATTATTCTTCTTGTCAGCGATTTGATTTCATAAATATTTGTGTTTTAGACTAACAGGAGAAAAAATGTTGTCGATAACATCCATTTATCTTTGATGGATGCCTCAGCTTAAATATGGTTGAAAATTTTAAGATCAGTAGGTAAGTTTGAAAACTAGTAGACAAATAATATCTGCCCATAGTATTGCCGCAAGCGCCTATTAATTATAATAATTTAATAATATGTAATGTCAGAATAACTTATAATTTTACGTGAATATCAATAACGTTTAGATAGTACTCATGTTTTTTTCTGTCCATTCCTTAACCGTTACTTAACTTTTGGATCTGTTCGATTGGTTATATAGAGCTGGAAATTTTCAGCATGAACTATGTAATTATATAGGTTTCAGTCTTCGGAAAAAGATAAAATGTACATGTAAAATTAATAAAATTCCGATTAGTGAATGATTTTTTTAATATTTTGTTATTATTGATATCTTCCTACCTACTTACTTCAAGAACTTTCCTATATTTGACGCGACCTGATTGATAAATTTAGAAATGTGTTGTTAAGCAACGCGCCGTGCTACGAGTTTAATGCCGATCGATGGATAGACGGATCGGCGAGTCTCACTCGAAAATACATAATTACCATAATTTATACACCTACTTTTGAGTACGACATCGCGTCAAAATTAGAACACGTCGGCGCATTGGCTTGTAAATTGTATTATCATGACTATTAAGAGGGATGTTTATCCTATACTCAATTTACCTCTAAACCGCGGTGATAAGTAATATATAGGAATCCTAACGATCTTAACTGAAATAGCGGTGGGATTTTTTGTCAAAAACACTTCAATAATAATAACATAACATTAAAAATATATTTTTATTACGTCGTATACTTATCTCGTCATCTATTTTTATAACATTAACATACAGTAACAAATACTGAAGTTCATTGTGTAAATCAGAGAGATTAAATACCTATAGCTGAATGTCTTTTATAAATAATAAATTGAATTTAATTTTACATTGTTTTCATTTATAGCGTAATGTCAGGTGTACTAGTATTACCATACGCCTAAGGCCCTTTTGTTCAGGGTCAGGTTATTGTAGCAGAAAATAAAAATTTCTTTTATTCATATTTCAAGCTTTGAACAAAACTTTTTATTAGGTTGGTCAAATAAATTAACCAAATAACGCTTTTCTTTCAAAATACATTAACGGTGGTAAACTGGTAACCCATTGCTGTCTGTCTCCATAGACAACAACACACCTATTCTGCCTCTTAACTGCAATGTTAAGCGCTGCTGTATTCGGATTTAAGGGAATCAAGGATGTCTCCTTATTGTTGCTATTGCAGACGAAGTATATTCGAGGCGTTCCAAATTAGTCCTCAGGAGTATAAACTTATCTGTGTTCCAACCCCAAGGATGACTCAAATTTTATCAAGGCTGAATACAAATGTCCGCCCATGGACAGTGATCACTTACCATGAGATGGATTGTTCACGCGTTTGTTACTTTTTTATAAAAAGTACCTACGAACTTAATTCCTTACGTTTCTTCAAAAAATAAAATTAGTAGATGCCTAGGTTGGTAGGTACACCTCAAGTACCTGCCACATCATTTTTCATTAATTAAGTCACCAGATTTTTATATACGTGCCTATAATAAATTATATAACTAGATATGCTATATTTGAAAGTGGTAGAACGCTTTGTGGTTCGATTCTGGCGGCATTACCGCCAAACCTATTTCTGCCTTATAAGTGTTAAGCGCTGTTGTGTTGTGGTTCGAAGGGTGTAGTAAGGGAGACATACTTATTCAAAGCGTTCTAGCTTAGTCCTCAGGGGTAGCATCTATGGCCGACCTCAGGTAGGACTATGATCTTATCTGGGGTTGATTACAGATGCCCATGGGCGGCAGTGACCCCTTACCATCAGGTGGATTGCATGTTTATCCGCAGTCCATATAAAAATCTTTTTTTTTATATCCATAATATAAAAAGTCATTTACGTAATACGGAAATAACGAACTACGGAAATCTATCATTGCAATTTAGGCAAGCATTCACATGGCATATCTACCTAGCTTACTCGTTAGTTGACACGGTCGCTCGGTTACTATCGGAAATTATCTTTGGTGCCGATCAATACGATAAAATGGAAGACAATTTTAGTCCAAAACTGTGATAATAAGAAGATTGTTATATGATAAGTTAACTACGTTATAAAATTACGTATGTATGTTCTAAATTAATGTATGCTCAAAATTAACATACTTTTTTACTCATTTCATGGATCCACTGAAACAAATTAAAGAGATTAAAGAGGTCTTTGAAAAGCTCGCAGCCATGATAACAGAGGCTTTATTTGTTTTTTTTTACATTTTTATTTGGATTGGGTTAGAAGGGCTAATGTTTTTAAAAGCGCTTCGTTTTATTATTACTTATTACCGAAAAAAATGTTTGTAATGTAAAAACAAATGTTTGGGTATTCCCATTTTTTTCATGAAATATCTTTGACAATTGTTAATAATTACTATATTTTTAGGAACAATAAAGTCGACACTACAAATGTACAATGTTAGCTACTAAAAAGAAACGTAAACGAATAAATTAAAGCCATGTAGAATCTATGTATATATATACTTATCTATGTGTTTAAAGGTGGTAGAACCCTTTGTGGTTCGACTGTTCGCTGTAATGTATGTGTAAGATTTCGCTCGCGGTTACATAACTACCTATCTAGGTAGGTAGGTACATATAGTATAAAATTTTAAATGTTGAACGTTTTTTATATTTCCACCGTCAAAGAAATACGACGTAAGATTCCCCCCCTAAGATTGTCATTCGATAATAAACCTAACCATTTTCCTTTCTTAGGTTTTAAATTATCTTCATATAAAAATTATCTACATCGGTTTAGTGGTTTGGCACTGAAGTTCTATATGCCAAAAAACTTGGTGACTTCATAGTTGGCTAGTATTTACTACAGTTTCATAACAGCAATCACTTTTTACGAGAAGTATATCTATAAAACGGGTAAGATAATACGATTTACCCGAAAAAACTTTCATACAATTGAGTTGAATAGGCCTATCCACGATGTCGAGGCTCGGGTTTCTTCAAAAGCTTTATATACCTAAGTAGGACTCTAGGTACAGTAGTACTTGAGACAGGTTCTTCTAAAGAATCACAAAACAGTTTTGACTTATGTAGGTACGTACTATCAGTTTCATGTTGTTCTATTTATGCATCCATAAACGGTTAGTAAACTAATACACGATTGCTAAAATAATAAGGAAATCACAGATATGTGATTTTGGCTCCGAACGAAGGACGGAGGCGCAAACCCAAGATAAAGAATTTCTAATACGTGCATAACTGGAAATAAAAGCCAAACCACTAGCGTAGTACTGCTAACATCACATCTATAAATAGAAGTTCCATTTTCGAAATAAGCGAGGAAAAGAAATATTTGGAACACACAAATTACACTGAATAAATCTTCTACATATATATTAAAACATGAAGCGAAAACTGCAGATCCCTTTTTTTAAAAATACTGTACGGAGGACTATAAGATTAGGCATACGTGAATATTTATGACTAATAAGTGTTACAAATATATTAAATTAAACAAAATGAAAAGTTCAGTTATTTTTGTTTGTGTTTGTTAGAAATTGATTGTCACTCGCTTTAACAGTGAAGAAAAACATCAGGAGGAATTATATGAAATTTATAATTATTAAAAAAGTTCACGAAGAGGTGTGTACTTCGCCATTCCGCTCTTGGTCAGTCTTATGGATTATGGCCTAAGCCTCTCCCTCTGAGAGGGCCTTTGCTTTGCGAGGGGGAGAGAATAGATGTGACGAGACAAAATTTTTAAATTATATTCTATTTTTCGTTTCTACTATCTTTTTATTCTAGTTCAATGAAATCTTTCCATTTTTCCTGCCGTTTTATTACACTTCGGTTATCGCGTTCTTGAGTTACTGCAATAAATCTGAGAAGTTCATTTTATGTTATTGTCTACGAGTGCACAAATCGTTAAAAGGATTTACCGTCAAAGAATTCTCTAATTAAATATTTGGATCTTCAGAAAAAACATTTAGCAGTGTAATCAAATTGAGCACTAATGAAGTGTGAAATTTCACGTATCCAGCCTTCTACACGCTCGACTTAATTTCATTAGGGAGCGGAAAATGTGTTTTCTCTGTGTAGTGTGTTCGCTGCGCCAGTGGGTTTGTTTACATGAGCTGTATAACGGGCACGATCACATTGCTCTAACAAACACTGAAACTGTTGCGAATTGTTACTCTATTTTTAATTTTACGTTCACCATCGACCCATTACTTTCCCAATGCTAGGAATGAGTCGCGTAAAATTCTACAAACAAAGGTGATTTGTGTACAATGCTGAAAGAATAAAGATTGATAAACTACTCATACACCCATTTAAAAAGAATATGACATTTTTATTGGAATGGTTTTTACTGACCTGACTTCGAATGACCATGAATTTGATGCCCATAAATTCTTACGCTTCACCGCTGGTATCCCACCACTATCATTCCTTTTAAATACGAAAAACTTATATATCCAAACTAAAATAACGATATATTGAATAAAAAACGAAGACAATGGATATTATTAAAGAGTTTTTAGGATATTTCAGTTGAGTAAAGTAAAGTAAACTAGACAGCATGAATTATCTTACATTATTTCTTACTACTATAATACATTATCAATTTTTAACGTAAGTAAGTATTTGACTCTATCAAGTAACGTAGATTACCTATAAACTATTTCTCAAGACATGTGATAATTTACGCTAATCATAGTGACTATGGCACGTAAACTGTGCCTACAGACGGAATATACGTGACTTCGTACAAAATTTAGACAAAGGGTATTTTAATTACGTTCATCGTTAAAGGGCAGCGTGTTTGGCTTTAAATATTTTTCAGTAACAGATTACGAATATATGTGATCTCTTTGATCAGTTGAGTTGATGAGAAATTTTTATTTGATATAAGCCTCTCAGGTGGTACAGTGGTTATAATTTGCTTATCTTTTGGGAATTCCATAGTATTAGTCCGGTTAGTTAATATTGAGATAAGTATCTTGTCAATTCTACTGTTTTTACCTTCACCAATAAAGGCTCCGTCAATTATAGCCTCTACTAATTACCCATTTCACATGCTTATTTGGGTAATTATATTGAAATTAACATACGGCACTCTTGAAAACCAATCATCGCAGCGCTTAACACTATTATTATTATTATTAGGCAGGAATTGGTTGCAGTGTCGAACCTTGAAAGGTTGTCGTCAACCCATTATTGTCCCACTGCTGGGCATGGGTCTCCTCTCAGAGTGAGAGGCTTTTAGGCCTTAGTCCACCGCACTGGCCAAGTGCGAATTAGTAGACTTCACACACTTTCAAGAACTTTTTTTTTAAAGAACTCTCAAGTGTGCAGGTTTCCACACGCTATTTTCCTTCACCGTTGAAGCAAGTGATAATCAACTTTATTAGAAGTTGATTATCACTTGCTTCAACTTTATTTGAAGTTGATTATCGCATATAACTTTGAAAAGTCAGCGTGCCAGTGATTTGAACCTCGGACCCCCCGATTGAGAAGCCGAGTTTCAACCATTAAGCTATCACTGCTACGCTACTGAAATTACTTGAAAGGTTAGTGTAATTTAACTATACCTAGTAGGTAGATGGTGGGTTTAGAGCGAAATAGTTTTTAACAAAATTAGTGACTAGTGCTAAAATGATCTCAGTCTCTGAAAGTTAGCGAGACGTCTTATTCAAAGTGCTTCGATAATTGTATTCACCGACCGCCTGGAGCTACGCCGCAGGCATAGGATAGAACCGCAAATTGTTTTCTAACTAGAATGAACCAAATTAATGGAACATTGGAATTGTTTGCGCTACATCTGGAGTAACGGGTTATATGGCAAGGTTTACTTGAGAATTTATAACTAGTTCGTATTGGTCAGAAACGTTTCATTTACCCTTTTTGCTGGCAATGTTTCAACGTTTAAAGGCCTCGTAAAGTTATCCTATGCGTAATGATTTACACAGTGAAATGAGCTTTCGAAATTAAGTCATTGATATTGATGCCAAATAAAAGCAGCACACCGATAGTTATGTGGGTAAGTATGTACCTACTTCATAGGATATTAAACGGTCAACTGCCTACGTAAATCAAGAAGTATCATATTTACTTACTCAACTTATCTTACGTATTAAATGATATATACAGGTCCGACTTTACCATATCAGTACACGGGGCCCATGCCCAGGGCCTTAAACCCCAGGAGGGCTTCCAAAAGGCCCCTTATGAGCTTATTAAAAACATTGCAAATAACATAAATATATTATTTGTACTCTAGGTCCTGATATTTCCTAAGATGATCCTGCATATACGCATATATAAATTATGTGTGACCGTATTCCTCAATTGTAGAAAACGACGCTTGTTTATCAGTGGAACATTTAATGGGATACCATATACATATGTCTATTTTACCCATAGACTTATATTTTTTTCGGTACGCTCCTCCCACACCCATGCAATCACATTACACTATTTTTATGCCGTTCACACTTAAATTCAGTCTTAAATGAACTTTACACAAAGAAATTTGTAGGTTTAAGTCTAGACTTCTTGATTGTTTACAAATCAACATGAATACGTGAGTATTGACCGAATAATACCTTAGAAACTAACCTAACACGTGGAAGCTAATAGCTAAAGCTATTTTCGTTAGATTGTAGATAATCCAAGAGAAAACTGAAATTCCAAAGTGAGTGTTCATCACTTGCATGAAAATAGAACGTATCACTGACCATATAATGGATTTTGTCTATAAATAAATACTGAATCAGGTTATGATATAAATAAATTAGTAAGAAACATCTTAATTTGCGGGTTTTTTGTTGTAATTATCTTAATAAACGCTTTTATATTATTAAAAAAGTTTAATTTGCAGAATATATTCACGAACCATTTTCTTAATAAAGGCGTTTGTCATAAAGTTTAATTTACAATATTACCATTTAACAATCTTCTATGAATTAGTTATTCATAAAATGGTCAAATTAAATCATATGTATTAAGAGGGTGGAAGAAGAGGGTGGACATTTGTGGTTCGAATCCGCGGCACCACCGCAAAACCAATTTCTGCTGATTAACAGCACTGTTAAGTCTGTTGAGCACTACTGTGTTCTGGTTTGAAGAGCGCGATAAGTGAGACATACCTATCCGAGGCGTTCCAACTTAGTCTAAAAGGGAGCAACGTGTTTTTGTCCAACCTCAGTTAAGATGTTGATTACATATCTACCATCAGTTCGATTGTATGCTAGTTCCTTACCTCCATATTATTAATTTTTATCATTTCATTTTTAATATTCTATGTAAGAAAATGGTTTTAAAAGCTTGTAGCGCTTAAGAAGTTAGCCTATTTAGTGTTAATTCCCTACTCCCACAATTCGTTTGCGATGTACACATGCATGCAAAATTTTAACTCAATAGATAACCTGGAAGTGGATCAAATTTAACTTGAAAGATGTAATTACAGACATTGGGACAGGAGAAAGTAAATAAAAGCTTGTGATGAAATAATTACCCATAGTAATTTTATCAACAACCTGTGACAGAAAGTATCGGAAAAGTAAAAATTGAATTAGTTTCAATCACAAAAAACATACTTTAGCAACTAAATATGTATATGCAGCTCATTTAGGCCATTTTTATATGCACATAAAAGTAGTAATAATCAGCGATAAAAACTTACTTGCTAACGTGCTCAAATACACCATAGACTCATATGATCTTGAAATATTAGTGAGATATAAATCTTGTCTGAGTATAATAGATTTATTACCCTCGTAAATATTAAATCACCATGATACGATTGCCGGCAAGCAGTAAAGGACATGCCCTATGATCTCGAGTTACGAGTTAAATAAGAGAATGTTCATAAAATGTAAAATATATATTAACTATTGATGAGTCGTGTCACCAATTTAATGCAATTTTGAATAAAAATAAATGTAAAGACTAACCAGTCTTACTTCATTTAATTTCTTTGACAAACGGAAGATATGATGATAATGATAATCATGAGCATCGTCAAAGGATATGCAGCCCAGAGACCCCCCCCCCCCCCAAGAAAAACACGTCC
>DWNY01001505.1:0-12532 GCA_018250635.1 Telegonus apastus
AATTAATTTGTGTAAAAAATTATAATCCTTCTACTCATTTGTCTGTCAATAAAATATTTGTAACTATTGACACCATGAACTCCACGCTTTTTTTACAATATATTTTTTTATTACGTTTTTTCACAAAACCGTGTCTTTTTTTAGTTTTTTAAACTATTATTTATTGTATGGCAAAATAATTAGAATTGTGCCTTAAATTCAAGGCACGAACTTAACTAACTTAAAAACATATTAAACTAATTGTACCTTAGTCAAATCGATGAGTATCTGCGTCTTGAAGGCATCGTACACCTTCAGCCACCGACTGTCCACGACGGCCTTCACGCGGGCCGTCAGCAGCGGCTGGAAGTAGTGGCACCACACGCGCACCTCCGGGATGTCCAGTGACTTGCAGATGGCGGACCAGTTTGATGGTGATTCTGAAAAAAATATATAGAACGTTGAAATGTTGCAGAACGCAAGAGATTACTTGTTTAGTAATCAACGTACGTACAACGTATTTTTCGAAGTTATGTGCGTATTAGAAATAAATTACGCTGCTTTAGCGGTGAAGAATAATATCGCGAGTAAGTTCCTGAAAATGTTCTCAAATGTGTGTGAAGTCTACAACTTCGCACTTGGCCAGCGCGGTAAACTATGGCCTTAACCCAACTCTGCGAGGAAACCTGTGCCCTGCAGTGGGACAATAGTGGGTTGACGCGAAATCATGCCCATATCCCTTTGAATAGGGCGCCACGCACCGAATGATATATATTTTGTTTATGTTGCTTTTCGGCTTGCGTACCATAACATTGGATGTGCCTGATATAGTTATATAATTACCATAACTGTTTGAGTGGTAATTTATATAATTATGGTTATTTTTATAAACAACGATGAAATTTAAAAAAAAACTGACATTCGCCGTAACATGATTATTTAAACCGCCAACATGTGGACAGATCGCGAACGTTGGCGCAGTTTAGTTTGATGAAACAGACACGCGCCGGCCAACTACGAACGTTCGCCCTAACGTTGGTGCGAATGCTATTTTCCAGATTCACACGTTGGACGTATGGCGTTGGGGCCAACGTACGAACTAACGTGTGAAGCCAACCACCTTTGTCTGTGGGAAAATACCTGTGCCAGCTGTAGGATATAAAAAACTTTACATCCGATAATATATTTACGACATTACTTGGCATTTACAACATAGATAATAATATTTTATGAATGGAGGATTGGAGACGAAAGATTAACTTATTATTTTGGGCCTGTACCTAACCGATACAATCGTATCAATCTGATGTCGTATCAATCGATAACAATTTAATGGATTGATAAAATCGATATTATTATAAGTCGATCTGTATCTTAGCACAATAGAAACATGTGTTTATACTCAATGTTTGATAACGAAACAATGCAATTTAAAAAAAATCAGTTTTTCTGATGTTGCCAAAATAGCATGTCTATTTCACTTGAATAATATAAATAATAAAACAACTTCAATATTCCCCAGTTCTCCTCTTTAAAATTTAATCTAAAAAGGACCATACTTCATAGTTTATTGGTAGACTTCACACATCTCTAACTTTTTTCAATAAAGGTGGTAGTATCCTTTGCGGTTCGACTCCGGCGGGCCCACCACCACACCTATTTCTGCCTTATAACAGCAGTGTTAAACACTGCTGTATTCTGGTTTGAAGGGTGTGGGAAGGAAGACATCCTCATCCGAGGCGCTCCAACTTAGTCCTCAGGGGTAGCAACGCATTTATGGTCGACCTCAGGTAGGACTGTGATCATCATCAGGTGATATCAGGCATCAGGTTCTTCTATAACATAAAAAAATTAGGTTCCTCGTCATCGTTTTGCTTCATATTTGATACCTAGACCACTAAGGTAAAAGGCCGAAAAGCATACAATAATATCTAGCAAGGTCTGGCCGAAAAAAAGCTAATATCCGTGTAGCCGCGACGTGTATTTAATCAGGATGAAATTTGGTATACACATAGATTATAGTCTGGAATCAAATATAGGCTACGTTTATCCCGGAAAAATGTACGATTCCTGCGAAATAGATTTGTTTTTTTTTTTTTTTAATGTTGGTTCCTTGACATTATTTTTGTATAGGGGTAGTTGAAAGATCAGATAACGACATAGATCACTTTTTATTCCGGAAAAATGTACGGTTCCCTTTGGATAGATTTCAGTCGTCTTTGAGAAAATGTTGAATATATAAAGTTTCAATTACATTGCATATATTATGTAGATAATCGTGTTACATTTTTTATAATTGCGAATGAAACCGCGGGTACTAGTCACTCATATACTCAATAACGTAATTACCAATTTTAAATGTTTCCTCTCGTATCTCATGGAGCACTCTGATCCTCGTGACATTTTGTAGCAACGCTTGAACGTTCTCATTTATGAACTCCTTCACCCAAACGCTCCACTTCTGGACGCTTTCCGTTATTTGCTGCTTGGCTAGTGGTTTTAGCTCCTTATTAGACGTTAACCTGAGATGAAATATATTTGATATATATCAACTACAAATATATGTATGTATTGCAACAAATATATATTTGTGATTTTATTATTGATTTTTTTTTGGATATCCATCATAGCTTCACACCTAGTGCGTAAATATCACTTGGCTATCAAATATCGTTCGTTCGATAAATGTGCAACCCTTTATATGTATTGCACCAAGGCGAATAGTCGGATAGCCTAAACTCAATAGTAGACTTAATAGGGAATATTACGAAGCCTGTAAGTCTGCAATACATGCAATAAACATGTTCGCGTTACACACTTTATATAATATTCTACTCATAAGCCGAAACATAAGAAGGAGGAGTAGAGACATAATGAAGAAAAACAAAGAATTCAGGAAGAACAAAAAAAAGAATAAAGAAAAAAAGAACTATTTCTTGACACAATATTGGTGAATAAACTATAATATTGTAAACCAGTACCGCGACGTACATGTTTCAAACGTTTAAAGATAGATGGCGTTACATTACAACGTGATGACGGATATAAACAAGACGTACCTGTAGGTAGAGATAACAGAGGGTAGCAGTTTTATTGCTTTTTGATCACTAAACTGAACCAATTCCGCCAGCGGCTGCGAGTCCTCCCTGTACAAACTCTTCAACCGCTCCAAGACCACACCACCATCGTTTTCTGTAAACCCAATATTATGAAACAACAACTTAGCTTAAAATTTTGATTAATATCCTGTTGATAGGTTTTTTTTTGGAATTATCTTTTCATATTTAACTAAGTAACTAAATTAATATGAGTAAGCACATATTATATTAAAAAAAGGGAAGCTTGTCCGATTTTTTCCGAATTATAGAGAGTAATAAAGGAATATCATTGTGAAATTAAGAAAAAAATGTGTCTATATCACTAAATATCGGAAATGTTAACACAACTCTTACTCAAAAATAATACAGGGGTTCTCTTTACCGTAAGTATATGCTTCCTACTAATAACCTCGACAAAAATGCACTTACCAACAAAACAAGCATAAACCAGCTCAACTGTCTTCAGGACAATCTTGACACCATTCACTATCTTACTCTTGATCTGAGCCTTAACGTCTCCTTCCAGGATCTTTGCGAGGTCGAACTGCAGCGTGGACTTGAGGCTGCTGTTGCTGTGCTGGCCTATGAGGGTGTCGAGTAACTGTACTAAGGTTTGCGAGTCCAGGACATATAGGCCTATTAGACAGGAGCAGGCGACCTGGAAATGATGTGGAACTTAGTATTGGTCGGTCAGTTTATTGAGTACATCATTAAACAGCGGCATGGATTTACATGAGCGGCAGTGTACTCTTACAATCAGGTGGATTGCGTGCTCGTTTGCTACTTCCATAACATAAGACAAGTACATACTTATCCGAGGCATTCCAGCTTAGTCTTCAGGGGTAGCAACGCATCTGTGGTCGACCTCAGATAGGATCAGATAGGATCAGATCACAGGATCTTATCTGGGATGATACAGATGTACACAGGTTGCCACATACCATCAGGTTTGCCAAGGGAGACGTACTCATAGTTTAATGTTTATTGTTAATGTGGTAATTAATATTATTTTAATTTTATTTGATGTTAAATGTATGTAATTTTGAGTAACTTAGACTTTGCATGTATTTTTTAATGTAGGTAATTGCAATTTAATATTTATTTCATTTTATTTTTCACTAGAGCATTAGACAATTAAAGCTGTAAATGTTTGATGTAGGTTTTGAGTGAATAAAAAAAAAAATTCATTGTATAATGTCACTAAAAATATACCTCAACTGTTATATCCACATCTTGCAGCTTCTGTCCGCACATAGAAATTATGGTTTGATTTATGTATGCCACAGAGTTCCACTGCTGTTGAACCAATCTCTGCATTGATTGCATACCGGGCTTGGCGTTCTTACCACCTATTTGTAGCTGCAAACCTGTAAGATGAATTTTAATTAAAGTAATATTACATTTTTGTTGTTCATCTGAATAAAATACATGTGACTTGTGTATATCGATAGGAAAAGGGCCCAAGTAGTACTACTTATCAGACTGGACAACGTCTCCCTAAATATTTTCAGTAAAAAAAAAAACTGTGCTTACGTCGGCAAGATTCTTGAATTTGAATAACATGCCAATACCATATGATTATGAAGTGTAGGTCTGTGTAACAATTATAAAGTTATTTTTTAAGATCATACCTGGGGTTGATAACATATTTCCAAGGCCAAATTTGTATGAAAAACCAATTTGCTTAAGCTTATTTATTTGTGTTACATTAGCAAACCTTGGAAACAGTACCTGTGTTTATATGCCTGGCCATGATAAATAACTGAGCTGCCTTCACAAAGTCATTGGCACCAATGCATTGCCATATCTTCTCTGGTATTTCCATCAACAGTTTCACCTGAACTGATATACCGTGGAGTGGGTTCACGTTGAAATCATGACTGATAATGATAGAAAATTCAAATTTAATCATTAATTACGTATGCTTAATTATATAATTATATTGTTTAAATAAGTATTTGTGCATGCATGCACCATGCTAGCTAGGATATTGCAATATAACAGCTATCCTTTTTGTTAACAATGGGGTAACCTTTAGAAAAATAACCAGTCACCGCGTGAGCGACGTCAGGTTATGTGGGAATTTTACCACACTAAAACCCCCCCGGTGGACCTACTCAGCTCTGCAATGAGAGTTCCGGGATCTCCAAAGGAAAGCAACCAGAGTCCTCCAAGTGCATTGCCTTACCGGGCTCCACCCAGAATAGCATCAAGCGTGCCGCACCATATGGTGTATGATTGTATGCGACTACACATACCACCGTCCATCCCAGGGTCACTGGATGGATGGTTCTAACTCGCACTGTCGCAGACTATAACCCCATTTTAACCCCTCTTATATCAGGCAGGGGATACTGCAGCCCAATTCTGGTCCCAGTACTACAGGAACAATATAATAGGTACCTAATATAGGGACTTTATTTTAAAGGTAAATAAATTTGTATGTATCAGAGGGTCAGCAATGCAATTAAATGGAAAAGTATGACTATTATCTTTCATAATTTCTTTTATCCAGTCAATGTCAATACACAAATGTGCCAAAATTCTGTTAGTTATATAAAATAACTACATACATACCTAAGCATTGATGTCGGTTTTTCCTGTATTTTAAAACCAATCAAATGTGTATTGTGTAAACTTTTACAAGCAACCATCATCTCATTGATATGATCCAATGTGCTGGTTGTCGTCACTTTCATTTCTTCTATAGTGTCTGCTGCTTGTATAAGATCCCTGTACCTTTCCCTGTAAAATTAAAATGATTTCTATGAATAACATATCCTTAAAACAGAAATCACAAAGCCCTTCTAACGGTGGGCAGTATACATTTTCATTTGTTTGAGCAAAACGATAAACAATTATCATAAAAGGTGCTCAATTTTTAAGCCATTTTGAAATAACTAGCTGTGAATGTTCACAGCTAGTTATGTAAAACCACATGGTTTTACTGCAATTATAAAAAAGTTACATGTCATGTTTGGTAATCCTTCTCAGTCATTCACTCTTGATGCAATGGTCAATAATAATATTAGTAGTTAATAGTGGTTAATAATACTATTCTAGATGATGCAGCTCGTGGACTATGGAGGCTTGTGTCATGGATTTTATCTTCCCTCATATATGTATGTCTCCTTCCCACAAACTTCAAACCAAATTGCAGCGGCACCTAACTCAACTCTTATATGGCAGAAATAAGTGCGGTGGTGGTGCCTCCGGAGAGTCTATGTAGTTACAGACAAAAATCTCCTTAAAACACTATCCGACCCGCGTGGCGGAGCGGTCACCATACCGGTCTGACATCCAGTTGGTTCTGGATTCAATTCCTGGCCACACAGATCAGATCTGAATGGATTTGTTTTCTGGGTCTGGGTGTGTGTATATTGGCCTTTGTGTGTTTTCATGGCACCCACGACACAGGACAAGATCCTAGTGTGGGGCTATGAGTGTAAATAGCGTTAACATAGTTAACGTTATTAAACCTGAACCAAACTGATTTAATAGGTTAGCTCTATTATAATCAATGATTTAAGTTACATTTAAAGGCTACTCACCCGACCATTGCACGTAATTCTTCCCTTTTCCTTTCAATTTCATATTGCAACTTTTTCTGGACTTGGTCAATATCACTTATAGAATGAGTCTGAAATAGTTGTTCGGGAACTATTTCTAATAAATTGGAATGTGCCATGACTAACTTATGCTGGTTATGTTAAATTACAATACAACAATCAATGGCAATATTTTAAATATTTTGCGAAATTACAAAACCGATCACGTCAACAACAACATCATTACATTAATTTGACAATCACTTGTAAGACATTGACAAATGATAAGACACACTGACCTTTGACAGTGTCACGTGGGCTTTTTTTCTTCAAATTATTTTACGGCCATGGATTCAAATCCTTTACAGCCAATCTTCAATCATTTTCGTTTCTCTATTTCTTATATCCCAATTATATCCATATAGAAATAGCGAACAGCCATATGAGCCACAATCAAATACCTCTGAAATAAGCTCTCACTGATCTTACCTTATTTTAAGGCAATAAATGGGTAACACGGGTAATTTATTTCCAATGTTACTAGTAACACGATGAATCGAATCTTGGAGGAATTCTAAGAATCAAATTTCCCATGCTACTACCTACAGTAGCTACTGGTAGCTAAAATGGCACCTGGAAAAAACCTTCCAATTACGTCACGATGACGTCACTGTTCACAACCGTGTCGCACTTATTTCACCCATATAATATTCGGAAGGTCCCGTTACTAACGCTTACTTTAAAATCCTGAATATTTACTTAAGGATTGAGTTTAAAGAGTCAGGCCTTCCGGCCACATAGGGCTTGCAGCTCATATTTTTACGACACACGACATGCAGTGCAAATAGCGTACCGAAAAAATTATAGATAGAATGGGCTCGCGATCACATTTGGTCAGAAAGCCCTAAAAATTTATGAACCGATTTTCCATACAGATCTTTTATAAGGATGGTTATGAAATAAAACTAATAAATGTCCGAAATAATAAATATAATTAAAGTAATACAATTATTTTGCAGAGAAACAACAATTCGTTACCTCTATTCAAATCTGGTGTTTATTGATATAAATACATTTCAATTGTCAAGTCACATACAATGGAGACATATCACATTTGCAAGATATATTATATAAATTCTAGCGTGCGTGGCCGTCATGTATGTACATAAAAATAAAAAATATACTTAAGTACTAAGTGTTTCATTTAATTTTGATGTTCGCTTTCATGTCATGTGTATATGGTCCCTGGCCGAATTAGTAAAAATGAGTAAGTTCTTACCTAAGATTTGTCCTCCGATTTAAGTCATACATATTTCCTTCACAATAAGTATCAAGGTTGATATTGGAGGCATTGTTGTTTTTAAATTATTCAGTCTCCAAACTAAACTTTTAATTAAATAAAATAAACGGTTTTAAAGTTCATAAATTATGTCGAACGACATGTTTATGGCTTGAATTCATACACAGGTATATGTAGTGAAACATACACTGTCAATCATGATTTGTATAATGGCTTGTAAGTACATTAAATTTTTTTGTTATTTAATATGTAGTTATTTTTTACTGTACTGTACTTCAGTCATACCTTTGTAAAAAATAAACTTAACGTTAAGTATAAATCTTACTTTGCATTTTTTGTAAACAAAAAGTCCAGTTGTAGGGAAAATATATTCCATATACACATACCATTGTTATACTTTGAAATAAGTTTGTAATAGCGAATATTTAAAAGAAAACATATGAATAATCCAAAAATGTCAGTCGCTGAAGAGTATTTATATAAAAACCATATACACAGAATGAAAAATATAAAAAGAAAATTATAGTTGAGGAAAAGAAATGCATTCGTTTTTCTAAAAACCTGGCGCTTTATATCTTTAATATTAAAAAAATTGCTATGTGTAACAATTTTCCTGCCAAAACTACCATTCATTTTCACATCATAATTATAAGGAACTTTAATTTGTACTAAACACAATATACACAATTCAGTACCAATTACAATTAAAATCAAAACTACGCCCAAAAATGTATTTAAATGTACGGATTACACTTGAAAAAACTTTGTCCTGTACAAATATACAATATTGTCATGCTCCATAATAATGCCCTTTTTGAAAAATATTTGTACTCATGGCGCGCCCTTTTAGAAATGTCATCATTTTCCTCTAATTATGTTAAAAAATTACACATAAAAATAGATTACAAAATTACACGTGACATTTTTTGTATAACTACATCTAACAACTAGGCATGGGCATACTTGCTTCGACGCGGCTTACGATGAAGTAACTTTTGATATCTCTCACATTTAATTGTAATTTTACGAGAGTTTACTTTCAGACTTGAGGAGTTTGAAAATTAGAGCATAAGCAATAAAACTGAGAGTATAGCATCAAGATACTATGTACTAAAGCCACTGCATGCTACTGTTGTATCCCGTAAAACTGCGGTCGCGTGCTCTCTTCATAGCCTATGCTCCAGCGACTTTAGTTTTAAATTACAAAAAAAGAAACACAATTTATGTTTGAAGTAGCTTATCTAGTACTTTAGTACATAGTATCTTAATGAGGTACACTTAAAAATATGTAATCTGTAAATGGAGACAAAGTGGAACATAATTTTAATTTTACAATTTAATACTTGTTTTTAAATTTTCCTGCAGTTTCTAAGAATGAAATTACATTTAACCTTTACCTCGGCGCATACGTTCGTTTTCCTGGTCGGGTTTCCTAAGTGGTACTTCTGATTCGGAATTTCGTGTGTCATCCGACTTTTGTTTTTCCGACCATAATACACGGCTCAGTGCGGCTGGATTTGCAAATAAACATACGTATGCGCGTTATTAATCTTCAGATAGTCATTTAAAAATACACTGCGGAACCCGTACGTTTGCGGTTGCAGCAACACTCTTGAGTAGAGAAAATTGAGATACTATCATTAGAAAGTGATATTTACGTCATTAAAAATCCATATTCACATGACACGGATCGACCAATGATTCATACCAACCGAATGTGATAATGCTAGCTAAAACAACGGCCAAACAAATTTTTATACGGCAAAAAAAGAAATTTTCACTTCAAAATAGGGTTTATTTGTTTGAATATGAAAATCGAACGTGGCCAGAGTAATACATGATTCTCATTACGACGCCTGCGACCTAGAACACATTTATTGGCATTTGGACGATCACAATATTTCAGCATGCTATAAACAACAATACAAACTATTTTAGTGCATAAACAAAGTGCAATCTTTGAAATACATTTCTTCATGCATATAAAAATATTATTTCATTTAAATAAATCCAGTTGTGAAATAGGCCATATATTTAGTATAAAATAATTAATACGTTTCAACGATGTTTTACTGAAATGACAGTATAAAAATTAAGTATTTTTAGTTATTCTTCAAATGCAACCTGCATACATCCACATTAAAGGGACGTGATGATATACACTTTAGGCCTCCAGTAATAGGATACCTATCTTAACTATGGGGCACAAGTGTTGCAGCTAACTTGTTTCTGATTACCAGATTTGATTATAAAATGGTTTTTATCAATAAAAATAATTCGATCATATCTAATACTCTCCATATGATGAAATATAAGTGACAATTAATATGAATTTGATATACCTACTACAGAGAAATAATTCAGTCTGACATCGACCCTAAAATAGATCTGTAATTACAATAAATATTATTCTGAATGGACCATCGGGAAACTAAAGTAAACTTAGTAAATAAAAAAAAGATTTTCGATTTTTTTCTTTATAAAAATATACAATAACGCTAAAATATTCAAGTTTAACGGTGCAACATTGATCTATTTGTTACATTAAAATTACATTATATTACCATTTTAGATTTATAATTGGTTGTTGTGTACACGTCCTTAGCCCTAAGGAATCAATTCAAAAAAGTACGGATTCGTTTACATACAGGTCGATATTCGGCGCGATACAGCCAACGCGATCTTTTCATACATTTATTAAATTCACATTTCTGTAATATTTTCGTAATAACTATATTTAATTTAAAGATATGTATTTATGTTTAAACAACCAATTATGAATCTAACGCTGATGTGCGACGGAGTAAAAGGTGACAAAACGTAATAAAAAATAAATCACAAGACACCTAATTTCAGTATAATACTAAAACATTTTAATACTTTTTACAGTAAGTGCCTTGCGAGAACTAACGAAACTAACAGAACGTCTCTATGAATAAATTGTAGCACCAATTATGAGATATTCTGAAAAGTTTAATTAATCGTAACTATAATAGATACTTTAACAAACTGACTTGAATTTAATGATGTAATGTGCTTTGATTGTTTATGTGGACTCTTATAACGTTGCGCTGGATAAGTATATCATGGTCCACTTGATTACTTACATAAAGGGGATGAGGGTTTTTGTATATTTTAGTACGAAATTTATATAACCACAACCATGGTGAACGTACAATGGAATGCAATTTAACTAAAATACCTTTCTTTAAGATAGTAAAATAATAATAAGCTTTTTAATGTCCCGCAAGCCCACGCACGCGGTTCCTACACGCGTGCTTTTTCGCATCGTGTGCTTATGACACGCATGTCAGAAATGTCTACGAAACTATAGGATAGGATGCAAGTGATATGCATACGGACCAAATCCGCTCGCGGACATATACCTGCGTGGCAGGAAAAAGGCCCAACTATAAGCGCTTAGAAGATGTCAGTTTTCGAATTGTGACATCCTATTTCATTTTCCAAATTTTTCAACCTCACGCGTGACAGAATAATAACCTCCTAGCTGTACAAAAACATCCACAAAAGTTTCAGAACCATCGCTTGTAACCATTTCTACACATGACGCTAATCAAGACGAATTTTCAACGCACGGTCAGGTCTACAATAAAAAATCTCAACGACAACCCGTCCACAAACAAACACTGACTTTTAAGTTGCGATTAAGGGATTTTATTGGCTCTTAACCTATTCATATTACACTGTATTACCATACCACGAAGAAATCCGAAAGACAATATACATATATATAAACAGTATCCTAAACCATGTTTGTCACCTCCCACCCCGCGATGCAACAATACAAAAGCGCTCACTCACTGGACCACGATACTCATCACACTGTTATTGCCTACGAGCTATGAGATTATCAGTCATCAGTACATGACCTCGTACACTGTCGCCTTCTTGTCTCCGGAGCCGGTCACTATGAACTTATCGTCCGCCGATATATCACAACTGAGCACCGATGATGACTCCTTTGACTGGAAAATACATAATACATGTTTTAATTTTTTTAGCCTTTAAATATTACCATAGCGTACTGTTGAAATTGAAGTAATAAATCCTGACAGTATGGCTAATAAACTGACCTGGAATATACTAGCGCCGTACGGCGTCCGCCACGCGTTCAACAGGTTATCCTTGCCGGTGGACGCGAACCATTTCCCGCTGGCGGCGAACCGCAACGACAACACGCACGACTCGTGCAGCAACAGCTGGTAGCGGTCCGGCTTGCCCGCGTGCAGCACCTCCACGTGCGAGTTCTCCATGCCCACAGCTAACCACGATCCTGGGGATACGGACGATTCAAAACTTTAATACGATTTATTGAACGATACGAAAGTGTGATACGGTTATCAGAAAAATATATGAAAGAAAAATGAATAAAGTTGATTGTGAAATTATACTTAGATGGTATTATTTTTACAATAATTGGGACGATTAGTCCACATATATAATATGGTGTTATTGAAGATGCGAAATTCACAGCCCGTTTATTTAGTAGCGAAATTAAGTGTATAGATAAATGGAACATGGACAAAGCCATTTCAGAAAACAGCTGGCGGCCCTCGCGCAGGTCCCACGAGCGCACCGTGGTATCC
>DWNY01001506.1:0-12532 GCA_018250635.1 Telegonus apastus
GGTATGATAATATACTGAATTTTATATGCAAATGTTTTGAATTTATTTCAGAACTTTTTCTTTTGAATATATTTCAAAATTTGTCGTCGTCTAATAAATTCGAAACCAATTGATATTTTATGTAAAACACTGTATAAATTGAACTCAAATCCTAGAATCTGAAAGTTATCTTTATTTTTTCTGTAACTGTTCTTTTAATATTAACCCCAAATACCTATTCCAATATAGATTCACCCTAAATGTACAAATTTATTTAATGCCAATTATGTATTACTTTATCACACGTGTATATGCTTATACTATATGTACATAGACGTGTGATAAATAAGCATTAGGAACACGACAGTTAGAAACTAATGAATTATGGTATATAGAATGAATCACAGCGCAGTGGGCGACGAACGTCGGGTACGGAGGTCTCTCCATGACATCATCTCTCCAAACGATTCCAAAACGATCGAAATACTCATTGAATATGTAAAATCATAAGAATGTAGGTACTTGTAACAATAAATACTTAGACGTTGTAATAATAAGAACAATATAAAGGCATTTATATACGGTTCCTGACATAAATAACATGTTGGTACGCTTACGGATTTAACATACTAAATCAATCATAATCTTAGATTTAATGCATTATTACTAATCACTATACAATATCTAGATATTCAAACACTAGGTAAATTACCACTAATTTATATTAAAATATCATAATTGCTTCAAGCGATAGTTATCTAACCAACTTCCCTAAGGAAACAGGCTGTCTATAAGTCATTTTTTACGTATTATCAGCAATTATTCCGTGATGGCGCCATCGATTGATTGACCAAACAATTTATGTGACTACTAGCTTGTTCCACAGAGGGTCCCATTTTATGTACACAAATATAAGATTTTAGTTACAGTTAGTCTTTCATAACTATTGGTATTTATGAAGTCAAATATCAATACTAGAATTAACTGGATAATTTCCCTTTGGTAATATCAATGGAATTCCCCATTATCGCAACATGGTCACATAAATTCGGACTCTGTTATCAAATGTCGCGACTGCTTGCACCAAACAGACTCATCTCCCGGCACTAGATGTATGTATCACGATAACAGGTACTGAAAATATCACCTGTCAAGATTACACAGAAAGTCACTGTCTGCAACAGTATCAGCAAAAGATATGTCAAATGATTTATTATAAAATTCACACCCTCGCTGGGTTATCTCTTGTAAATACTAATAAGTAACGTAGCGATTCTGTTATGTTAGTTCCGGGATCAATCCGTATTTTTGTGACATACACAAAATAAATACTTCATTTCGTATACGCACTTTAAGCGTATGATACCTACAAGATGGCAAGGTGTGTTATATAAAATGCACGAAATACATTAAAATTTCTTGGATAATCCTTTTAAAATTGTTGCTGCTAGAGTTTTAGTATCTCCCCTAATAGAGGCTTTGCCAATTCACCCCACATGCGTATCCTGGGTCATAATTTCACCAAACTGTAATGAAGTCACAGCTAAGAAAACAATGTTAATTCGAGCGATCACGATATTCGAACATAAGGAAAAACGGTTAAAGAGGACGAGAATACAATTATTCGCCTCAAGAATAGCCACATAAACAACGCGTGAAACAACGCACGAGCGGCGTCATGATGTCTGGCACAGACGACTTCGGATCACGGACCCGGTTTATTATTTAGAACTAATATATGCACTGTCATATTTTAAAATGATTCCATGGAAAATCTCCTCGTAAAAACACTAAAATCTATTCAATTCGAAACTCGCCAGCTACACCCGTTCGCGTCATTGACCGCCTATTTCTGTCCACTTCATGTCCTTTCTCCAGAAATACAGTCCCGTGTACATGTGCAGATTAATAGTATTTACCTACTCATGTGTCGTTGAAATGTGATATTTTTCATATAAGTCTAATTGCGTCGCTTTTCATTAAAAGATGCTGGCAAATGACAAACTCGAATACTGAAATTGTACGTCCAAAACTCCATCTACACATGTTTTGCTTTCATATTTTCGGACCGGAACCACATCTTAATTGAACATAAATAAAATAAAGTAAAATCCGTACGTAATCCATCTCATTAATCACGATTGTGTAAACCATCGATTTTGATTGATCTAACTGCGCATTCAGGATCTATTTACAAGTCTTTATTAGTATATCGTTTGATCTAAGATATAACTGTCAAGAGAGACAGTGTACATTTACATTTAGCAGTATTGTTTTATTGCGTTAGTCGTCCAAACAATCAAGCTTGGCATCAGCATACGATCCGAAAAAAGTTTTACGATCAACTAACATTACATAACGGAGATAACAAAAATAAAATATTTTACTAGCAATCAAATGAAGTAAAAAATGTTTTTTTTTTTCTTAACCAAGCCTATGTACATCTACGTGTCCAAAGATCGTACCTTTCGTGTTACTTATAAAATATTATATTAAATTCAGGCGCGCGTGAACTGCGTTTACCTACATATAGGTATTTTTTTTATCTGATTGTATTAAAATATGTTAGGTGTTAATACTTTACTATTACAATACAATCTATGTTTTAATCATATCGTTTGACTAAATTAGTGCCAATTTCACATTCCTCGTAACTCTACATGAGAGATTCAATCACTATTCAAATCCACAAATCATACAAGGATCTGACAACGAAATCAACTGTAAGTTTATCAAATGTTGAATATAACAAACACTTTTTACCCTAAATTCGTAAACTCAATTATACTAAATAAAATACAACATGTATTATAAATGTCTCAGAGACATTTTTATAGAGCGATGCTATGTAGTATGATATAAATCGGTTGACCTGACTAAAATGAATCTACATATGTATATTATTTACAACAAAGTAAGCATGATTTAAAAAACCCACAAATTGGAGTATTGAAATCATTGTTAACACTTCTCATATTATTTTACTTTACAGTAAAGAGGTGTTTTATTTATTGGTCTAAAGGGACATACTTTGTAGATAGGACACAGCAAAACAATCGTTAGGTTCATATACAACTTAATTAAGATCTGTTCCTTCTTGACCTATATACATTATCGTATAAAAAATAGACTTCTCGTTTGAAAACGATCTTTAATTTTAAAAATGAGTGATGACAAATAATGACAATGATGACGAAGATTTTTTATTTATGTTGCAAACTTTTAACGTCATCGTCGAAATGGATTAAGAAGCCACGCTGCTGAAATGAATTAATTTATAATAATTCCGTTACTGAATCTTCGGATAAAAATAATGCGTTCACCACTCACTGACGTATACTAATATTGCTTACGTTTCCTCAGCTTATAAAAAACTGTGAATCATAATCTCAGCTATCATATTCTAGAGGATTTTATCTAACTGTAAAATTTAGTATACATCTCCTGTATCGTATGAAATATTTATAAAGCAGATAAATCAAATCATAATATTAGTAATTTTCAATAAATAAAATGTTTTCTTACATTCTATTTATTTACAAGTTAATTAATTTTCGATATCTTTTAACACGATGCTGACTTTGCAAGTGGCTATCATTTATCATTTTGAGCTGAAGGTGAAAGTACTTAATATCATTTTAAGCTGAAGGTGAAAAGGAACCGTTATACATTTATTCACTTTATATTGTAAACAAAATTAAAACAGTGCTTATGTTTTTTCAAGTGCTCAGCGCTGTACTGGTCTAAAGAATTTCTTAAGGGTTAACTCATTCGAGGCTATTATCAGAACTAGCAAGTCTACTATGCATCCGTAGCCAATTTCAGGTTAGACTCTAATCTTACCTTATGTCAAGTACAGACTTCCATGTGCAGCAATGGCCACTTACCCTCAGGTGAACAAAGGAGTTGTTACTTGTAGATAAAATAAAAAATAGTAATATTATGTTTAGGTACCAATAGTGTTGCTGAATCTGCCCGCATTTCTCAGGTAGGAAAAGAGTTCGCCGCCGCAGACATAATCGAACAGCATGTAGATACAGGAGTCGTCGTGAGTCCACCATCGCCTGAAACAACCATTACATTTTATTGCACTCCAGTTGACGTAAAGTGCAGAGCTATTGACGCAAAGCGTTGCAAATAAAGAGTAATACTTGTATGCACCCAAGTGCTCGGTTTTTATGCGATTACGCAGAAAGTATATTAACGTAACTCCGATTTGAACGTTGCTGGTTTTATATATATACTATATTCCATGTCTTTTTGACACAGTTGGGTGAAACCCGTGCCCAGTCATCCCAAGTGCTTCAATGCGTATGTAAATGCGTGGATAAGATACGAATTGGTGGCTAATTCGTGTCAAATATTTTCAAACATCCTATACAGCCTTCGATTAATGTAAATACAACAACCGGGACGAATGCAAGGAAGCACGCATGAAATTTTGCCTCGAACGATTACCAATCGCTGTCTGATGTTGATTAAATTTCTCCTTGTTTCTTCTGACTACATATAGTTGTCCTATTTAATTCTATCGTCATATTATTAAAGTGTAACAATATTATTGCTATTGCATTATATTGCAGTGTCTTGACAACATGGCTGTTTATCATTGTCGCCCTGCAATGATGGATCGACTGTTTACCAATCGAACGATCAATGCGTCAATGGATCCGTTTTGTCAATAACTATTAACTATTGCTGGATGGGTGTGTGTGTTATTGTGTAGGGCTGCAACGCGTTTTGTCCTACAGCTCTCTACATATAGCAACATACTTCACACGCTGCATCAAGTATCAGTATAAACTCATTACTATTCCACTGCTGGTCGCAGATCTCCTCTCAGAGCGATAGGCGTCAAGACCATATTGACTAAGCTGATCAAGTACGATTTAATAGACTTGACACTCTTTTGATAACATTTTTATTTGTTCCAAAAATATTTGGGTGTAGGTTCTGTTAAGATGTTTTCCTTCAACATAAAACTAAGTGATAATTATTTTATAATACACAATTATCTTTGAAATATCGAATCAAACCTGGAATTTAAATCTCGCCAATTGCGAGACAAACCTTGAAACCATTAGGACATCATTATACAAAATTCATTGTTATCTTATTAAAATAATGTGAATGTAGTTCAATGTTGTACAGTTAATAGGTTTGGCCCCTGTGTACACTGCATGAAGTAAACATTAAACGAAATGAACGTAACGTTACTGAAGCCAAAGATATTAGGTACTATTTATATCTATGTCTAAGCTGAGGTCGGACTTGGGGCGGTCCAAAATTGGACTTTATTACTTTTCTCTCCATTAGTGTAATTTATAGTGTTTTGTAGTGCCAGACACGTGCACGCTTAGAAATCAATTTAAAAATCAATCCATTTTTGCTTATCGTTACATGTAAGCTGTCTATAGTATCATGTACCTACATTTTATAGGTTCTATATAGAGCCTTTTGTAGTTTCACCCCAGTTGCACCTCCACAACACCTTTTTCTACCTTATAACAGTATTGCTAAGAGCTGCTGTGTCCTGCTTTAAAGGGTGTGGTAGAGGATACATACTCGTACTTATCCGAGACGTTCCAACTTAGTCCTCGGGGGTAGCGATGCATCTGTCGTCTTCAGGTAGGAGAAATGGCATCGGCCACTTATATATAGGTATATAGTTTACGTATGTACGTACTTTATGTATTCGTTCGTTTAACAAATGTATATAGTACTGTTTTTTATAAATATATTTAAATTAACCTAAATGGGTTTTGTTTGACATCCCGTAATGATTACTAATCGAGCGCCAGATATGTCAATAGATCACAGTCTCACATAATAAAATCACTGATGGCTTGACTATTGCCACCTGTGGCGAACGCGTGCGCAACGACACATGTGTTATCATAAGGTTATACTCTTATAGGCAAATTAATTTGTAATATTCTGTTTGACGATAGAATTTTGGTTACTTTACCTACTGCTGGACAAATGTTAAAAGGATAAGGCACAGATAAACATATTGATTAAGTGAAGGTTGGTTAACTGTATGTATGTTCGTAACAGAGAATATGAGAGTAGTTGAACCCTCTGTGCTTCGACTCCGGCGACTATTTCTGTCGAACCCAATACCAGTTAATCGCTGTAGCTTTCTGGTTTGGAGGGTGTGGTAAAGGAGATATACTTATTAGAGGCTTTCCTTAGTCCTTAGTGGTAACAACGCATTTAAGACCAATCTCTAGTAAGACCAGAGTCTTATTAGAGGTTATGTATCAGAATATATCTGAAGTTGATTATAGATGTCCATGCATGGCGGCGGCCATTTATCATTAAGTGTATTGGCTACTTCTATATAATAAAAAATAACATCTCCCGATCTAACAAAATACTTTAATACTTTACTGCACCGTTAAAGTAACTTCGAAAAATCGTAAATATATGACTGTCTATCTGGCTGGCCTGGAAAATCTTAAGTCGTACAAATCCTCTATAACTATATTCTATTTATATTACATTTCATACCATGTTTACTCCAATACAGTTTATTAACTCTGTGACTGTTTAACGCCGTATTTATCTAAATGAATAAACTATGCGTCATGTTGTGAATCATTTCCATGAATCTCCAAATCCGTATTCCAGACTAATGTCAAATACCTGTATAACGAAAACTGCACCGCTAGCGACATCAAAATATCAATGACATTTTCTTAATGTGACCACGTAGTCATGATCACGCCGGTAAGTAATTTTTAAAGACTTTGAGTGACTACTTAAAATATTTTTGACCCTGTGAATTACAGAAAAAGCTATCTAAAATTTATATTGGTATAACCTTTACAAATTATAATATTTATCTTTAAGAAATCTGCATAAAATATAATATTATTTTACTTGCAGTTACATAACGAGTAACTACTTTTCGCTATCATTAGCGCGTAATACTATATCGAATTTGTTTATTAATCGTGCTATAAAATCAGTAACTGACTTTGCCAAAAGCTTGTGGTGCCAGTGCAACGCAATGTAACTATTATTTTAAACTATCATGGAATCCATTTGATGGTCATGCCGTGACTGTACATTAACTCTATAATCGACCTCAATTAACATTAGAATCTTTCCTGTGGTTGGCCTACGATGCATTGCTACCCCAGGAGACTAAATTGGAATGTCTCGGATAAATAAGGTTCCTTACCAAATAATTCAGTATAAAGCAGAAACGGCTGGGATAGTGATGGAGTCGAACTACAAAGGGTTCTAAAACCTTCGAAATAATAAAATCTATGTAATAATACGTGAAGCCAAAATTTGCGGTACCATTTTCCGAATTTTGTGCGGAAAGAGGGGTATGGTATTAGGCATACGAAGGTCATGCAAAGAAGCTTTTTAATGGATAATATTTAAGTATGTAGAATTGTGTTACAAAATATATATTACATTGAACTAAATAAAAAAATAAATTGACAATGTTAAAAGATATCGTCAATCATGTTTGACTAGATACATAATATTGGTAAAGCTACGTTAGGAACATTTCTGCAACAAGATATATTTTGCTAAAATGTAATTAAATACAAGACGCACTGCTTCAAAATTCGGCCCCCTACTTTGGGGATGCGGAGTTTATTCAAACGCAGTACTTCTGATTATTTTAAGGTAAGTGCGGTAATTATCTATAAATGAATTATTACTTGCTTTAATGCACGATTAAAATATAATATATATTGAGAGCATATTCATAACATATTCTCATAGTACTATTTAGTCGCAGCTTATTCCAATTTTTTCTCATAGAATTTGTTACCGAGCGGAGAGATAGCAACGTGATATTACTGTTCAACTGATCACGAAAGGTTAGGAGGTTTACTTCCATAGAAACTGATCAGTGTAATATTATAAAAGCCAGAAATGAACTAATAAATAGAAACTGAATACTTTCAGTTCTGAAACCACCGAGCACCGTCACTGATAGTGGTTATGTAGCACAATACGCGTATATTTCAAAACAGTGCGCGGGTAATTGGCTCGGCGCCGATATTTTCGTTACCGCAACTGAAATGCGTCACATTCACTCATGCACCTTTGACTGGATGTCGCATTTCTATAATAAATGGACACACTTCTCGTTAAAGTTTAACGAGTTCTTAAAAATACATGCCTAACTGCGTCTTAGCATATCCCGAGGCGTATTCCGATATACAAATAATTCTGAAACCTCGTTCAAATTTTTAAGTTTTACCTTCTAAATGATAGAACCTAAATATTTTCAGAAAGCTTATTTTACTTCCTGGTATACCCTTTATCTTTTAAGTAAAATTCCTCTTAGTATGGGCTTTGTCGATATAAAGATAAGCAGAGCACAAAAAATTTATTGACTTAACAAAAATATTTATAGAGAAAATATAATTAAATACCACTTTTCTACAACTACAATTCTTTTCAATGCAATTATTTTCAACGAAATTAACGTAGTTATTACAGTGATAATTGAATACCGAGAATTACCATTTAAAGTTACTACTTATCTTCAAAACTCAAATACTCTCTCAGAACAAATTAAAAAATAATTTATTAAACATGATGTTTAACTGGCCACCTTATTTCATAAAAGTGGTCTTAAATTTTATCGCTGTCACGTAATTTCAAAACAACTGAATTCATATAAGTTCTTGTCGATAATAATCAATCTCTTTTACACCATTATTAAAAAGAGCCGTTTGTGTAATAAAATAAATCTCAAACGTAATAAACGTAAACATTTGCACCGTGCGTAAGATAAATCAAAGCAGTACTCACAAGTTCACTATAAAAGGGTGATTGATCTCTGCTAAGATACTTTTCTCGTTCATTACATGGTCCACTTGCTTCAGTCGGATCACGTCAGCCATAGACAGAATCTTCATTGCCAAATACTCGTCGGCTGCCTTATCACGACAAAGGCAGACTCGTCCGAATGTACCTGTCCCTGTAACAAATAAACGTACAATTATATAATTTATGATAAATTAATTCGTTGGTTTCGACACAAGTTCCAAGTCCGGTCAAAATATTTAAGTACTTCTAACTTAGTCTTCAGAGATAACAGTACATCTGCATTGCAATAAAACGACCATATTGAATAGAATAGAAACAGTATTTGTATATATGTCTGGATTAAAATTTGAAAGAATTGATAAGACAATTAACGTAAATAGTAAAAACGTACATAATGAAGTGTAAAAGTTTATTTGGCTTATAAAAGATACATTCGGTTTGATGGAATTAAAATGTCTATAGCTTGTTGCACAAACAAATGCTATAACGGACGAAAAACATTACCGAGAAATAAACCCGTATTTAATGACTCAGAGGCATGCATTTCGAGACTGATCTTAAAACACTGCAATCAGAAAGTATAAGAGGAATTATCGACAAGACTGTACATACCGAAAGCAATGGATTAGCAAAACATAAACACGACGTGAAAAATAAATTACGAGCTAACAATCATCACTCACTTGGAATACGCGGATTTTCTTTATCTCTCTATATTTTGTGATTCATCCGACGTTTTACTACATCTGATTTGCACACGGATAAATATTATATCATCAAGCTACCAGTCCACTATTTTGCAGCTGTTTAAACAAAACTTACAAAATGTGCTCTTGTCAGGAACTTGTACACATAATGAACATAACATAAAAATAACTTGGATCGACAAATGATTACCTTAAAATATAATATGATAACGAATGTCGATCTTGGCGAACGATCTAAAAATTTCAGTACAAAAAGTTTTGTATGAAGCTTCAGATATTATTAAATTCTTTTTACCGTTATTTATAAATCAACGTAGCACACAACTTAAATATGATATGTTTTCAACCAAATATATGTACTTTCGAACAATTAAAATTTGACAAAGCGTCATTGAAATAATACAGAAATCTTTGCACGGTATATACTATTTGCAATAATCTACACAACATATTTTTATGAAAGTAGAGTGGATGCTTTTACACGGAATGACATGAGTAACTTTTAATCCCTCGCTTATATTAACAAACAAATGGAGAATAACAACACAAAATAAAATATAAGTAATACAACAGAATAATAAAAACATCAGAAATACGTGCTAAATAAAGAACATGTAGGTATTTTAATAAATGTTTTGATTAACTATACGCAAACAACTGAAACTATTAGGACCTTCATGTTATAAATAACACTAAAACTGGGCCATGGGAATTTATTATAGGATGTAAACTATAAAAATGAACAATTGATAGTTTTTCAAAAAAGATTATAAAATCGTCATGTAAAATTTCTTTAATGATTATTGCCAGTTAAAAGTTGACATCACTTTTAAAATCCCAGCCTGCAAATAACACATATGTATCTGTCACTTGTGTCTATGTCAACAAAAGAAAACGTCGGTCGATGACTTATTCGACGACAATATTGTTGTCACAGCGCATATCGGATATACGGAACTCCCACACGTTAAGAGAAAGTGAATTTAAGAAATGGATGCTTCTTCTTCGTAGAACATTAATAAGATTGTCATGCATGGGATTCTACCATTTTTATATTTCTTTAAATTTAAAGTTATTCTATTAATACTCTCATTAATTAACTTGATGCGTGTAATATTTTGGATGTTACTAATACGGCCAGCGTATATGTGTTATGAATATTGATGCAAATATCAGAAAATCCACTTTTCTTAACAAGTTAATTTACCATGATTTCAAATTAGTTATGCTGGGCTTCAAAGAACTTACTTTTACTAAGTACTGTTCCTAAATTATCGTTCAAGTACTCTGAGTTCTATAGGCACTTGTGATATATTTCTGTTAGTTTAACCACAGCCTTGTACTACGACGGAAATATCTTTATTTATTGATCCAGTAGTACTTACCCAATGTTTGCTGTGAGATACATTAATCGGAACCAAACATAACCTGACCTACAAGATCTCATATTAACTAGGAGTATGTAATTTTACGTAACACTTGTTAATTCGGAGCGGCCCGTGACGTCCGAGTCTTTCGTAAGTTTCTACACCCGACTTTATTTCGGCCATATCTTGCGCAAGACAGGTGCTCGAACATAGCTATAGCGATATAGGATAATGTTTAAAAACAGTCATCAAATAAAAGTTGTGTAGGAGTGTGTAAATTTATTTTAGAGAAAATAAGATGGTACCTACCTACTGAGTTCAAACTAATTTTGACCTATTATACCTATTTAAATTATTTGTAAGCATAGGTTAACATTACAGGCAACGGCATTACAATCGGTTAACATACAACAATTACGATACATTTTTCCTCAAGAGAAGTTTTTCCTCTGAGATTCAATAGAGCAAGTTAATAAGTCTCTATCTGTAAAACCTTCACAGACATAAAATCAGTTACCTGCCCGTACGATACAGGATTAAACTAATAACTAAAAGATTATCCTTTGGTAATCGACTTTCAAAGAAGTTGTAAGACTTGTAAGTATCAACCGACTTCAACGCAACTGATAAATATTTAACGACCTAATAAAGATTTAATCAGAGATTATTATCATGAATTAATTAATTTAGCCGAAAGTGCTTAACATACTTAAGAACTAATTTCTTTGTATAAGTTATTAAATAGCTTAGTATTCCTTATACTGTTTTAGTTTCGATATAACAATCTTAACGATCCATAATAATATGTTACTTATAAAAGAACGAAATAACTTCTAGGTGGTGGAATGTATGTATGTTAGTGGAGTTTACATAACATGCATGGATACCCTTAGGCCAGTCCGTTACCAATTGCAAACAAATATTATGTAACAGTTATCTTAACTTCAAGTGCCTTCTTTTAAGTAATATAATGAATGTCGTGAGAAGATAGTATAGTACCATTACGTATTATACTTCAATATCTCTATCTAACTCATGGTGTAAAACAAAGGCGACATTAGTAACTAAAAGCAATTATTCTCATAAAGCGGAGCCGACGAGTCGACTGGTCTGACTACTTTCACTGGTGCGCGCATAACGCACCCATTGGTTTTACGTCACAGCTGCGCCGGCGCAGGCGACCGGCGTCGACGTACTTTGATTACGTATTTGACATTTATCTACATTTTTTTTAGCAACCTAAAAATATATTTAATGTAGACTCGAACCATCCACTACATTTCCAGGAGTTAAAGCATTTTTAATTATGTCTTATAAAAAACCTCGGCCTTGCTCCGGCGCGGCCATTCGGCACGATAACCTCATCGTCTCAATATCACGCTCAAACTGTCTCATTACATTATTGACATTGAAAATCGATATAAAGAGCTTTATAATTATGTCACGTATAAATCCCTAAATACTTTGAACGTTAGCTGTGTCCTAAATAAATTAAATACATTGGTATTATTTTTAGGGTCGTGGCATTGAAACGGTAGAGTTGCAATAAATAACTCTAAATTTAAATCATTCATTTATTTTTTCTAAATAATGCCTTTTTGTATAATAAATGTGTTTATTGTGTTATATAATATCTTCTTTCAAGCCTTTTAATAATCCGCCAAAGAAATT
>DWNY01001507.1:0-12531 GCA_018250635.1 Telegonus apastus
AAAACAAAAAAAAAACCCCCAACTAATTTTTATCCGTCTTTTATTTTTATATTAAATGATATCCAAAAAAAAAAAATGAAAAAAAATAATTATATATAGGAGGGCCCCCGCCGCAATTCGATCATAACTAAAATTAAAGGAAAACTAAAGTTGGGTGTATCCAAATAAAAAATAAAGTATAATAGGTATTTTTTTCCTGTGTATTAGGAAAACGTTAATTATAAGGACAATTAAGTTAAACTTGCTTAGCTGCATTTAAAAACAATAACGCATTTTTTTGACAGACACTTGTCATAGTTAACCATATGTGTTTCATAATAGTCTCACGTTGTCGGTATTGTTTAATATAATATATTTGTAACAGTTATACACAAATATTATCCCTTCTCGCTGTTTCTCTTCATGAACTTTCACGTAAGTCTTATCTCATACTCTTCTCTGCACGCAGTATTATAAAAATGGTTCCGCAATTTTCGCTTCACGTATTAATTCCTTCCGACTCAGTCGTAATAACAACAGTGTTAAACAGTTGTGAAGATTAACTAATATGTTAATGTAACACTAAACATCAAATAACATCGATCATGTATGATACGTCACGTAGGAGATAAATAAGACAACATCCTTATTCTTATACGCATTTATCATAGGATCTGACAAGAGGTCTTTACTATAACTTTCGCCACAATACATTCACCAAGGGACCAGTTCTAGGGTTCGCGACCATTGTTGCCTTCCGAGATCGAGATACGACAACGGTTACCACAAATGCTGCCATTATACAACCATCGACAAAGATTGCAAATAGACTCCGAAACAAGACGAAACTTTTCTGATAATGTAACTCAAATATGTCTATATTAGGCCTAAATATTATGAGCAGATTATGAGCAGTTACGTCACAAATCTAACCTAACCTAACTTAACCTATTAGGCCATGTTTATATCTATAGACATTGAACGTTACAGAATTATGCTATTTTCTCTGCCATGGCCCATTCAATGCCTAGAGATATAAATAACCTTGCAATTTTTAATGCTCAACACTGACACTTGCGCGCCAAGTCAACGACGCTTGAAAGGAATGATACGTGTTGGGTTAGGGAGTCTATTAGGTAACTACGTCTATGTCTGAAACAATCCACAATGGCACGTGAGAGGAATCGCATGGGAGTTTTTCTTCCATTTGAATAACGCGTCGACGAACAAAACGCCATTCTTCACAGCTACGGATACGGTGCGTTTATCGCCCCATGTCAGAGCACCAATTAACAATGGTAATTAACTTGATTCGAATTGTTGCGGAACGAAATCGTGGAATCTCGCCGAAAATAGTACGGAAGTTACGTAAGTACTTATCTTAATGACTAGGAAGTTTTCGTGTCGAATATATATATTTTATATACCTATTATTGTAGACCTTACATGAGTTACCTTCAATACTAATAAAAAAAAAAACGCAATTTTAGTTAACAAAATGTTAAGCAGGTAAAATTTCAATTTCTGTATGAAAAGACATATTGTAAGAAAACTTAATATAACATAATCCAGGGTTTACTTAGCAACAGTAAAACAGTGCAAATAAATAAATGTAAAAATCAAGATATGTTGTTGAAAGCACTTAACTTTTTTTAACCTCATTTACCACAAGGTGTTTCTCTAATCGAAAATAAGGAGCAAAATTAGCTCTATAAGGCACATCTCGTTCAATCCTTATTCGAATTAACATAGGTAATATCTCGCCAATCCAGTAATCAGCAGAGCCGTAGAGAAAATCCAATCAACTCTATGCGAGTTGCAGAAAGGAAAGTACCTACGCAATAAGCTATAGATAATCTTAAGCTTTTCCCAGAACCGGTTTGTCGGTCGGAATAAAGGCAAAACATCTGATAACGAGGCAAATGACCACGTGAAAGCACGCAACGGCACGTGCTTGGGGAGCAGCTAGAAGTAGGCACTCTGTTAAACACCAGTACATGTTTGGCCATTTGCAAGCATCTTAATAATTACATGCCGACTAGGCGAACGTTGTACTGCCTTTTGTATTTAGAAGTATGCCCGTGAGTCAGTGTTGTTTTTACAATAACGCCATCTAAACCACTAATCCACTAAGGTAGAACTTACGCTTACGTATGTAATTCGACGTAAGAAAAGTTACTTCTGATTTTAAATTGTAATAACTTTTGATAGAGTGGATCGTTTTTGATGAAATAAAGCCTAAATGTTAAGTTAAGATTCGTGCTATGAATATAATTGCGTTTCCATGAATTCACTCCCGTTGCTTTAGCGGTAAGTAATTTTAAACACATAGATAGTGAGCGCGAGTTACATTCTTATTATATATGCAGATTATATACACATTGTAAATATTCTGTAGTTACCAGATATTTCCTGCGATCCGAACGCGACGTAGCCAAAAACACCCAACGTGAAGTACACAACTGTACAAATATTGATAGCGTTTTTCGTCACTAAATTCATTTTCTCCAAGGACAGAGACGGCATCGATTCGAAGATCTCAAACAGCTGCCTGAAACATTTTGAATGCATAAATAAGTTATATTTTTGAGCTCCGATGCTAAATCGCCACGCTGAGTCGTCGGTTCGATTCCCGACTGGCTAAATGTCTAATTATAATGTCAAGTGTGCGTAGATGGCCTAACTCGAAACTGTAAGAAAAATCGAATGAGAGGATGGCGAAATCAAAAACTGTAAGGCATGTCGAAAAATACTGAAAGGTGTTACGAGGCCGATTTTGTTAAAAATAAAATCTGCATACTACTTACATTTTTCAAAATTTTCTTTCCCTACCTAGGAATCGATCGAGTGCATTTTGAAAAAAAATACACCATATATTATAGCGCCATCCGATAGTGTTACTTACAAGGAACAAATTCTGGAAACTAATTACAATTTCCAAACTAAAGGAAAGGCCAAATTTTAAAGAGAATACATTTTCTTTCATACATTAGCTTATTAAGCCTTTAATTAAAGAATTCTTCACCAACCTTTAACAAACCTTTAAAGATGGTAGAACCATTTGTTGACCAGGCGGCATCACCGCCACACCTGTTTCCGTTATAACAGCAGTGTTACGCGCTGCTGTGTTCTGGTCTGTAGGGTGTGGCAAGGGAGACATGCTTATCCGAGGCGTTCCAACTCCGCCCTAAGAGGTAGCAACGCATCAGTGGCCGACCTCACATAGAATCTTATCTTATCTACTAATCTAATCTGGGGTAATCTTATCTTATCTGAGGTTGATTACGGATGTCCATGGGCGGTGACTTACCATCAAACCTAGCAGTGACCAAGTGGTCACGTGGCAGTGGTCGAGTGGTAAGTTACCGTGAAGCCTGTGGTGACTCACGTCTGGCAGAAGAGCGCCATGGATATGATGGGCACGCACTGCAGGATGCCGGAGGGGCGCCACATGTGCACGCGGGCAGGCCAGTCCGCCGCCAGCAGCTGGGAGGTCGCCTCCGTTATCACCTGGGGACATTTTCAATTTTATTGACGGGTTTTGTATTTACTGTAACAAAGACAATAACACTAGACGGAGGGTAGAACCTGGTGACATTTACAATTTTATTACGCAACGGCTACTCACCATTGGCGCGTTTTCATTTACTGAAACAAAGAAAATAGTCTCGGTCTGGTTCGGAGGGTAGATAGGTTGATCTATCACTATTGCTTGTCGACCGTTTCGTCGTGACCGCGATCCATGCAAGTGGGTCGAAATTTCGGCAAAATAAGTAATAGTCAAAAAAACTAATCTTGTTGTTTTTTGTGAAAAAATTAACTAGAAAGTATACAATACTTTGTGTAAAAAAAGCGTGGGTGCATAGTGTCAATATTTATAAATATTTTATTGACAGTCGGATGAGTAGAAGGATTATAATATTAATATCTCAGAAAGGATCCCACACTTTTGACAATAAGTATTTTAAAATTTTGTATAACACTGAAATTAAATCACAAACATTTCTCTTTAACAAAATCCACGGATTTGTTTTATTAAGCTTTTATTTGTAAGCGTGTTTCGTATCATTCAACTGCAGTAAAAGTAGCGCCAACAATGTAATCACACCTACACGACCGTAGAAGACCCTCGCGGCGGAGCAGTCACCATACCGGTCTGACACGCAATGGGTACCGGGTTTGAACCTCGGCCAGACATCTGACTTAGACTCTTTTCTTGCTCTGGGAGATTGTGTATTCGTCTTAGTGTTTCCATGGCACCAATGACACAGGAGAAAATTCTAGCGTGGAGCTATGAGTGTAGAAGCATTATTATCATACCTTCATAACCAGGCAGAAGTAGAAGCAAATGGTGGCAGCACTGACATTGCTCAGGCTATCGACATTTCTCAGCAGCCCGAGTGGCAACACGCACACCAGGGACACTATGACCATTATTGATGTTCTAAAAAAAAGTATCTCTATAGAAATAATCTGTATACATATAATAAGAATGTAACTCGCGGTCACTGTCTGTGTGTTTAAAATTAGTTAGCACCAGAACTCAATTCAATGAAAGAAATTCAATGGAGTGCAGATATATTCATAGTACGTATCTTAACTTAAAATCTTATCATTAAAATTTATCCACTCTTAAAAAAAGTTATTACAATTTAAAATCACGTACGTACGTGAATATAATAGTTCTATCGTAGTGGACTAGATGGCGTTATTGTAGGTACAAACGTCACTGACTCACGCGCAAGCTACTAATACCAAATGGCAGAGTAACTTTAGCCTTGTTAGCTAGTAAATATTAGAATGTAATAACCAAATCACTAAAGAATACCCAGACCACATTGAAGTAAGCTATTGTGTCGACTATGGTCATCTGTAATCAACAGATACAACCCAAATAGCATATGGTAAGGGAGAAATTACAATAGTCACTGTGCTTGGCTGTACATTTTAATGACTGGACATTTTCAGGATTAGTCCTTTTAACGTCTTATACAATTTCCAATAAAAGGGAGCGATTGATTCTCCAAGGAACACACCTATAAGGTCATTCTCAAATGACAGCTATAATTAATTTTTAAAAGCTAAACCAAATTAGGTAATTGGGTGAAATATACATTTATTAAATACACAATTTTTAATAAACTTACCTCAATATGTCACTCTGGTTTATGTTTAACAATTTGGCAATGATCTGCGGTCCCAGGTCTCCGACAACCACAAAGTATGCAATGCAGGTGCCCATCAGGAACCCAATAATACCAACTTCCACAGCCATCTTGCCCGATGGACCAAACACGTGGAATGCTACAATAATATATGTACGCATTAAAAATGAATATTATATATTTTAAACTATTAAATTCGATTTTCTACAGGTGAGCATATCTATATGCATATTATAAAATAAAGTCCCCAAAAGCTGTCTGTCTGTATGTGATAGATTTTCTCATAATTACTCTGGATTTTTGTATGGTTTTTACTCAAAGGTACAATTCCTGAGGAAGGTTTAGATTAATAGTACATAACAGTTTTATATAAATTTACTGAAATATAACCATAACGAGTACTGTTGAAGAGGTCGCATATTTGTAAAAAATCTCACCTGCTGGGAGTTTTACTCACATGCGCCATGTAAACCAGCAGAGATCTACAAAAATACTGTTCGGGCTAATCCAGAATGGCTAAACCGATTTTGATAGGACTTTCACTGAAAGATAGAGGAAGTTGTGGAGCAACATATAGGCTACTTTTTAAGACAGAATTTCCACAGAGCCAGATACAGAAAAACTTTGTGACACACTGACATCTATGCAGGCAAAGCCACAGACACAGCTAGTATATGTACATAAATTAATGAATATACATTGATATGGTTAATATTGTTTAACTAATAATTAAACAAGTTTAATGATGTAACCATCTGATGAGCTAGAAGGGTATGTTGACATATGGGGCAACTGCTCCTCTTGGTGAAGCCAAACAGTAGAAATGAAATCCAACCTGGAAGAGGATCCTTGAATCCCTAAAGAGGGCAGCTATCGCTCCCTGCACCCTTATTCCACTTCACTTATCCAAGTCAATTTATGATGGTATTCATAAATGGAAAATAAAAATTATTAAAATGCCTACCTGACAGGGATTATTCAGTGCCTTTTGAACTGGCAGCTGTGAACTGCATAGACCTTAGTACCATAAAAACCATGTATAAATAAAAACTCATAAAAATTTTGATACTTACCTAAGAATTCAAAATTTCTCCGTCTTGTAATTATGGCTGATTTAAGCAAAAAGTGACAACATAATCTTGATACTAGGCCCATCAGTATTAGAATCAATGATGCCAGTAACACTCCACACTGCCAAAAATAATTAAATTATGATAGTTTAAAAAAATATATTTTTAACAGTAAACATGTGGGTTTAATAAACAAGTAGGTGTAATTAGTGAGTAGGTTTAATAGTAAACGAGTATTGATTAATTATGCAGTCCATGTGATCATGAGTGGCCACTGTCGCCCAAAGACAACGGTAATCAACCCTGAATAACATAACAGACTTACTTGATGTTAGCCATGGTTGCATTGCTACCCAGGTCTCCTCTCTGAGAGAGGGCTTTTAGGCAATCATCCACCGCGCTGGTCAAGTGTGACTTGGTAGACCAGATTAGACTAAAATTGATAGTATTTCATTCTTTCGCAATCAAATGCATCGTAAGATTCGTTTCGTTTCATTTAATTTAATTTTAATATAATTTTCTTTTATTTCACATGAGTAGGTGCATAGTTAGAGTCTTTTTTGTAGGGTTATTTAGGACCTGTTGTATGTCCATTGTACTGTAAATTACTGTCATATTTATTAACTGTGCCTCTATCACGATGAGGCAGAACTTTTCGGTCAGAAATCCGTGAACGCATTGCAATAGAAAATTGTTTACTCAACAATGTCTGCCCGCATCCGGTGTACAGTTTTTGTTTTAAACGCCTATTGAAATTAAAAAGAGGTATTTATTTTCTGCGCACAACGTGTTCGTCGAAAATGGTAACTCTTCAAAATCGACGCATTTAAAATGGATTTAGACTTTAAACTTTAAGACACAACTTTTGTGAGTTAAAACTTTAATAGCAGCACTGTTAAGCGCTATTGTGGTTTGAGGGTGTGGTAAGGTGAACATTTGTGCGAGGCTCTCCATTTTAGTCCAGTAGAGTTTTCATCGCGGGAATTTCCGTTTGTAAAAGTTCGAGTCTCGACGACAATTTCGTAATTTATATCGCTTATTCTCAATTTGCGATTCCAAAAATATTACCGTATTGGTCTGGCTAATATCAGGTCTAATACGACAACCTCCCTCCTATAAAAGATAATGGAGCGTTTGTTAAATATAAAGATAACTACCAACTTTATGCAACAACTTTCACAGTAGGATTTTCTCCTGCGTCGTAGGTGCCATGGAAACATAAACACGAATACACCCGGACACAGAACAGAAATGTAAATTCATCATGCAGATATCTGTACCCTTTACTCTCACACCCTTCAAACTAAGACACAGCTGCACTTAACACTGCTATTATTTGACAAAAATAGGTGTGGTGGTGGTGTCACTGGATTCGAATCACAAAGGTTAAAAGTTCTAAGTAACAGAAAAATACGAAATAATGAGTTTGGCAATGGCAATATATTTTCTAACAATATGCCAATATGGCAGTTATATTTTCAAAGAGAAAGTTGTAGCGATTGTATCGTGGCCGTGGATAACATTCAATAAATCTTACTGCCGATATTCCGTTAGCATATTCGGAGAGAATCATAAAGGAAGGAAGAACCGTTTGAACGTCTATGTGTGTTACGGCGTCTGTATGTAGGTGTTTTACTGCGATTCATACAAGCTTTATATCACTTGTGTGTACCTATAAGATTGGATATTGTCAAGGGATAATTTTATTTTTAGTAACTAAAAGACACAAAATTTTAAATGAAGATTTTTTTCTAGACTTGTTTCAAGAAACGATCCGCGGGCCGCATGAAGAAGTTCTAAGAAAACCCGCGGATCGCAACGAAAGGGAGCGCGTACCAGATGGTTAACAACTGCTGGATTGTAATTTTATTATTGAAGTATTGTTTATCTCGCATAAACTATAAACAAACGTCTACGCTACGACCGTGGCTAAGGGTATGTCTGAGGACTTAGATAAGCATGAATTTCTTTTAAACAAATATGTACATACCTGACAAACGCTTCATACCGTCGCAGTGATTGCGGACCATGCTTGAAAACCCGGGCACAGGTGTCTGTGTAGTTGAGAGCAGGCTCTCGACACTCTCGGGAGATGTCTCGAGAGGTACTCACCTGCAATTATAATCATCATCATCGTCTTTAATATAATCATATTCTTCGATATTATCATCGCAATATGATCTATATATTAGGGGGCTATCCATAAATTATGTCACACGTTAAGGGGGAGGTAGGGTCGACGTTAAAGTTGATACAGAAAAGATTATTGATCGATAATGTTTAGGTATAATTAGATATAACATACCTACCTATATATCGAAATTTTATATATTCAACATTTTGAACAAAATAACATTTTTTCAAAGAGGACTGAAATATATCCCATAGGAACCGTAAATTTTTCAGAGGTAAAATGTTCGTGGTCGAAAAGTGGTTGGGAACCCCTATTGCAATAACCCTATCATCTTTAATTATTTCATATTGTCTTATCGATATATTATTTCTATACTATTCGAACAAAGTATTATCTATTAGTATGTTCGAACAGATTCGTGAGTGAATCGCTGTCCTTTTCGTGCAAATTTACAATATTTGTTCGATAACGATCTCTGTACAAATCGGGAAAATAAACGCTATGTAACGGAAAATTTTAGCATACACAAAAAAACAAAAGACAGCGGCACTCAACCTATTCGTTTGGGGGTCGATGTGAATGTCTTTATACTACTATGTTCGACGTGTCGACTAGCCTTGATTATTATAGCTTTCGTTGAAATATTTTTCATTATCATACAAAAGCGTAACTAAAAAAACTGTTAGAACATTACTATTCTAAAAAATATTAGCTAGTGTAAATAATTTCTGTACTAAGTATTGTAGAAGTTCTTTAATTTATTTTTTGATAATGCCACAGACGTTGGTAAATTTTTAAGTTCGATTATTGATTTATCAAAGAAAGAGCTCCCGTGACAAGATTTAGAAAATTCCAATATACCTATCAATTAATGTGACGATTTAATTTCAATTCTCGTATTTTAATTATGTAAAATAATTAATGAAAGGAGCCGACTAATTTGCGCTGTTTGCCGAACTATTGCCGAATAGTTGCCGATTACAAAACCATCGATTTTTAGTAGTTTGCTATTAGCAAAGGAAATTTCCAAAAAAAGTAAATACGAAAAGTATTTAAAATCGTGGTATCTTTATAATTCTGCCTCTTGTGCTAGGGTTCCGTAATTCTGTGGCATCTTTGATTTTTCAGTCACATCCGTTTCAGAAATTACGACTTGATTCACGAGTGAAGTTCACGTTAAGCGAAAATTTACATTATACAAAAAATTTCTTAAAAATGCATGAAGTGCATCTTCATATAGGTACACCCTTTTCCTTCAACAAAAAGAATCATACCCAACTGTGGGACGGTAATGGGCTGATTGTTTTTATGCTATGATTACATTCAGATATAATATCCCTTATACATCTTTATTTCAAACCTCCAATTATAAATTTAATAGAGAATCATATGAGCATTAATTATCTTCAGTAGTTAATTAAAACACGTAACTGAGAATTAGAGTAAGCAGATTCAGTCTGCATCAAAGTGGTAGGCATGTTCGTTCACATTATGTTAAAACACGTAAATCAAATTAATTCTGTGGAACAACCGTGTATAACCACGTTAGGGTCTGAATACATGAGTGTGTTATGTATTTTAGGTGATTTAATATTTTAATGAAATAGAAATCAAAATTGGCATGGAACTTAAGGAAGTACTGTCGTGTTTAAGTCTTGGAATGATAATGGATTTAGATGATAATAAAGATTGTTTTATACGCGATCAATGTTTTTGAACCATTTAAAGTAACACCCTATATCCTAATGTTTTGATATCTATCAAAACATTTATATCTGTAAATAAATAGGACTCAGAATATAAATGAGACAGAATCTTTAAAAAGTCATGATATTATAAATGCAAAAGGGAAATATAAAAAATAAAATATTGAATGCTCATAAAACTGTAATAATTAACGTGTATCTAACCTATTTTTGAAGATGGATAGACAACTTCTACGCAGAAAAATTATGCATATTCCAATCCGTTAAACGATATCCGCCTTATACTTAAATATTCTATCCATTTGAAATAATTTTGTACTCTTAAATGTTTAATTGTTACACATAACGTTAGTAATTAACGATGCTACGACAGGCTATGTTGCAGTCTAACTTATGTTACGATACAATGGCGAGCATTATTATAATTCAAGACAGTAAGTTGACAACCAGTGTATGGAAGCGAAATACAGGTTGAATAGTCAGACGAAATTATGCGGGCGCTTTGGTAAGCATTCAATAACAACACAAAATATTGATGTTAGATAAAAATTTAATATTGCCTCACCGCGACTTGTTTTGGATATTACAAAGTCAATGGTATATAATATATACCTTTTGTATTTGTCGAGGGCGAAACCTTCAAAAGGTAGCCGACGCCGAAGGAGCGACGCCGAGTTTTGTGGGATTTCTACCGCACTAAAAACCCTCCGGTGGCCGTCTTCAGCACTGCATTGAGGACTCCGGGATCTCCAATGGAATACAGCCAGAGTCCTCCGAGTGCGATGCCCCAAAGGGCTCAGTCCCGGTGGGCATTTAGAGCTCATCACACCGTCTGGTGTTTACGACGGAATGCGACCACACACATATATCTCCTCAAGGATCTTTTTTATAGGTATTTAAACCTGCCAAAGGTACCTATATAATGCATACGTATATATCTCTACAGGGATCTGCTTTATAAGTATTTCGTGCAATGAATTTCCTCTGCAACCACGTAGAGATTTATGGTATGAAATATAATGGAGTTTTTCTATCTTTTTTATACTTTTTTGATAAAAAAAGCTATATAAAGATAAAATATTTCAAATAAAGTTTAGCTTGGTCGCGTAGTCTTATATAAATGTAGTTCGTCAATGTTACTGGTATTAAAAAAAAGTTCCGCGTTCAACTCACGGCGTTAGTAAATTATCACACATCCTGAATACATGCCTTTTCACAGCCCTTTAAGATAGAAAAAACATTTCGAATCCTGGGGCATCACCGCCACAATTTTTTCTGTTTAATAATAGTAGTGTTCAGCTCTGCTTAGTTTTAAGAATGTGGTAAGGGATGTGATATACTTATCCGAGAAATTTCAACTTAATCTTGGGGGTAGCAACACATCTTTATTCGACCTCAGGCGGAATTCTAATCATATCTCAGGTTGATTACAAAATCAGCATGACCATTGCTACTTCTATAATAAAAAAACATTAAAAAATACATGCGGTAACGTAGAATGGTAATGAATTTTGCATTTGAATAAATCGCAACGACACTGAGGAATGTTATGGAAATTTGTATAATAATCTGGAGGGCAATATCTTAACTTCTGTTACGTGTACAAAGATACTAAAGCTTTAAAATATTAATGTTCTTGAGTTGCATACGAATGAGTCAATTTACGTTCTACAAAATGGCAAACGCATAATAATGTTTTTATTTACCACTCGAGGTTCAGGAAAGAATCGCTTAAAGTCATTGGGCGAGTTACAGCGTATATCTGTATATATAATAAGAATGTAACTCGCGCTCGCTGTCTGAGTGTTTAAAATTACTTGCCACCAAAACAACGGGGTTGAATTAATGGACATGCAGATATATTCATAGAAGGAATCTTAGGTTAACATTTAGGCTTAATTTCAACAAAATCGATCCACTCTATCAATAGCTATTAATTTAAAATGAGAAATAACTTTTCTTAAATCGAATTACGTACGTACGCGTACAGTTCTATCGTAGTGTATTAGATGGCCTTATTGTAAAATACCACTGACTTACGGGAAAACTTCTAAATACAAATAACAGAACAACGTTCGGTTGGTCATCTAGTTTTTGATAGAAATAAGCAGTTATGCATGAGCGTTTGCCATTTGACCAAATTAATATGCTATGAGAATCACGTGATATATCAAGTTCTTCAAACAAAAGGGTGAAGTGTCGAGAACCCTTTATTTGGACCGAAGTCACAAGTGTTGACATGAGGGATGATACTACGTTATCTGACAAAACCTTCGTCGGTGTCATGTCGTGTCCAGTTCAACGCCAAGGTCGGAGGAACTTTAATAAAAGGCATAAAAGAACTGGTGGTATATTTGACCTTGTCTGTCATAGTTCCAGAATTTGAATGCTACAAACATTCTGTAGGTATTATAGGAACAAATAATTATTGAAGGGATTTCAATTGCATAGGTACCATATATTGTAGAATATATAAG
>DWNY01001508.1:0-12530 GCA_018250635.1 Telegonus apastus
CAATAATATTATATGATACAATTATATCAAAATTCTCTTGCGCACATATTGAACATATTCACATAATAGACAGTTAAATAAATTTATGTATGTAACCTGGTTCATAACAAATTTTGTATATATGTGTTTCGTTTACGCAGGACAAAATAACAATAACTTTAACTTAAAAGCAGCTTTATAACAAGAAACATTTTTATTTAATGTTACTGATACTGAAATTTACTTTTATAACATTCCATTATAAGTATTGTAATATTGCTAACGGTAAACATTACTTAGTCCTAACAAAAATATAATGATTGGGTAATGTCTTAACAAATAATATCGACCTCTAGACAATACCTATAAAATATGCGGACCAACCTGTTCCACCATTGTTTCTTGTAGTAACGAATACAATTCTGATAAAATTGTCGGTACTAATATGATCTGCGGGAACTTCGTCGCAGTACTGACCGAGCGAATTGCCACTTTTGTCTTGTAACTCGACATAGTTTTTATCACAAGCTATTCCTAAATCAAAAACAGTGAAACGTAACAATAGTCGCGTACCAACGGGCGTCTCAATGTCCCACTGGCAAGTACTTTCTTTACGATAAATTTGTGGGTATAAAGGACTAGTTACTTTACCAAACTCATTGTTCATTGTTCCTCCACAACCTCGACCTCGGTCAGTTGTGACATAATACATATCATATGGCATCATATTAAAACCGTTTGCACGATTATGAAGAAGTAAATAACGACCTGTTGAAAATACTGGTGTTTCGATGTAATTTTTTTGTATATTTAACAATAAATCAGAGTCTGTTTTGTTGCCATCAAATATTTTTAAGAAAACATTATCATCGTAATATTCCGGCACCAGATTTATAAAGTAAGCCGATATAGTATGGTTTATGGGAGCTGTAATAAGAGTATAACAGTCCCTTTGCTGTAAATTTTCCACATAATTGTCGAAGCTACTCTGTATCCTACCCTGTGTTCCCGTGTAGTTCCTACCACAAAATCCTAAATACATCACCTCTAATTCAACACCGCTATGATTTTGTAAATCACTTTCTGGTGATGTCAATAAACTAATACTTATCTTTCCTTGTACATAAAAATCTACAGATTTGATTATACCACACAATTCAAATTGAGTTGGAAGACTAAGTGTATCCTCATAAAAGTTGGAATGAGTAAAAAAATCGTCTTTATATTCACCCATAATGAAATTTTGTCCAAGAGACATATTATGTGGTTTAGAATGGCCAATTATGACAAGTTTATCTTTGTAACATTTGTCACCAGTTTTAGGTTCGATGTCTAGATTATGAATCGTAACTTGCACGGTAGAATATGGTTCTTGACTCGTGTCCAAGTCGTAAGTGCAATGTAATCCGCGTGGAATCATTCCACTTTCATATCCAGGAGAAGTCCATCTCTGGACCGAATGACTAACAGTAATCGTGGATTGCTTACATATGGATCTTTGTGTTGTTAATAGTACTTGAAAACCTGAACTGTTTATTTCGCCATCAGTTGCAAGTCTTATACTGAGTAAATTACGCGATGAAATTAACTGCGGTGGTATAGTGTGACCACAATATCTGCCAATAATAGTACTGTCTGGGTTAAGCCCGTCTCTTAATTCGAAAACATCACAGTCGCATTTACTGAAACCTAAGGCTGTTTGGTTGACATTTTCACATGGTGATACATGAAAAGATTTGAATTCAACTTTTATAATATAATCAATAGGAGCTATTATATCCCAATGACAGTCCAAGAAATTTTCGTAAACTACGTTCCCACCTATGAGTGGAGATTTTAAAATTTCACGAGATTCTGATGTCAAATTAACACGACCTCCACATCCGACCGATTCTGAATAACTGAAAAATACTTCAACTTTAAAACCCTCATAACTTACACTACTGTCACTTACAAACTGCAATAGTGCTGTGTTGCCATTACTTCTGATAGTTTTTGTTAAGTTAAGGAAACCGCAAAATAATGCTATTCGCTTGCTCAAATCTATTTCTTTTCCATCGAATACTCCTATATAATCATTATAACACTCCATGCTATTTTCTAAAGACATGTATAAAAATTTAAATACAACTATTTTATTTACTGGAGCTTCAATGATCCACGAACAATTCATATTATTATCATACGAGTTTTTAGGATTAGATGTTATCAAAGTTGGATTTTTCACTACTCCACCACATGTATATACAGAATACGACAATTTAAATCCTTTCTTTTGAGTGTAAGGATCTGTTTTTAAAGTTATTTTTAAGTCGTTCAAAATGTGAATTGGTTTTGGCATCTCACTACCGCAATATGTTTCATATAAATATTCATTACTTTCGTCACTTGTTATTGTAACATTATCAAACCAACACTCTGGATAAGTCCCTTCAAACTGAAAATCATGGAATATCAATGATATCTTATTTCCGGACCCTGATATTTCATAAACGCAATTTAAAGAGGGCGAATATTCATAAGGATAACCTGGACTGTAAATGAATTGTTCCCTTTCCGTTGCTATGAACTTTCCTCCACATATGGGTTCCCAACGGGCTCTAAAACCATCTAATTGTGTAGTAGCGTCTGTACGTAATGTAACTTTCATTTTATTAGCCGTGGAATTTAATGCTTTTATTATAAGACGACCACATATTTTTGCCATTTCTGTGTATACATCCTCTGCCCAATCATAAACAATTAAAATGTCCTTAGTACAGTTTGCGGTATCTTCTATAGCAAAGCGATCCACGAATTGCAATGATATTCTGTTACCTAAGTCAGCTTGAATTTCCCATGTACATTCTATGTTGTTAGGATATCCTTTTGGATAATTAGGTGAGCTAAAAACATGATCCGAATTCGTCAGGATACCGCCGCATTGGTCACTGGCCGTCCTTGCAATAACTTTTAAGTTTGTAAAGTTTTTAGACTTTGAATGATATTGAACATATGTGTACATGAATGATGTACTAATTGGATTGTCAGGCATTTTGTCCCTACAATAATCTCCTATTATATGATTTAACTGGTCTAAACCACCTGGACTAATTTGCAAGTATTCATCGGCGCAGTTTAACAAGAAGGAACCTTCCAATTTTATCTCTAATCGGATACCAGATGGGATTACAAGCATCCAACCACAGTCCAACGTAGAAGTGTAATTAACTGGGACATTAAAAATGTTACTTGTATCTTGTCCTATATGTACAATACCTCCGCAAGGTTGTCGACGCCATTCTAATTGGAAGTTAAGATTATAATTGTATTTTCGTATTGCTTTTATAAGTATTGAAGACATAGGTAACCTATAGGTAACATTCGTATTGTTGCCACATACAATTCTAGAAAATAATTCTTCATCTTTGTCTGCATTTGCCTTAATCATTAGAACCGAATTACTGTACTTACATATTGTTCCTGTAGACGTTGAGGTGATATTTATATTTAAGTAAAGAGTGTTATATCGTAGCGAATTATCGAAATCAATTGTATTATCTACATTATTATATTCCCATTCGCATGTGTAAGATCTATCCAGATCAGGAGATTGTAACTGTCCAGTTAATCCACTTATTTCACCACCACATAATGCTTTTTCATTTGAACTAAACTTTGCCTTGAAGCGATGAAGCAATCCGTTTGGTCTAACAAACAAATATAATGCCATTTTATTTCCTGTAGACTCAATAAATTGTGGTGCACGATGTGTTTCTTCACTAGATAAGTGTTGTATAAGTGTTCGGAAGCTGTCGTCGTTATAAAAACCTACGCTTTGACTGTTTAGGTCCATATCTATAAGCTCTAACCGAATTCTGCGTTTCTTTTCTGGCACTTTTATTATCCATTGACAATATTTTAATGTACTTTTACGAGGGTAACCTGGAGTTGTCAAAAAACCTTCTGGTGTCGTTATGATTCCACCACATGATGGTCTTGAAGAGTTAAATGTAAGTTTAAAACCTCTATACAAAGTAGCATCAGTATATTTGGTAGGCTTATTAATATGTAATTGTATTATAGCTTCATTTGTAAAAGTATCAACTACCTCATTGATATATTCTATATCGTCGGAAGCGCATATAGTTTTTAATATTGTTACCGTGTCGTTTGCGGGTATTTTCTCCATTATCATAAGTTTCGTTGCGCATGGAGATTCAGAGTCTGGCAGATTTAAATCTTTGAATTGGAATTGGATCATATAACGCGTTGAAGATATTACACGCCACGTACATACTGTTCCATACTTCAGGTTCATATCCGGATAATTTGGAGACGTTATTTCACCGAAATTACCGATTATGGTCCCACCGCATAAATAAATTGATATATTTGCCTTGAAACCATCTCTTGGATCAGATAATTGAGTATCATACTTTATGTACAAGTAATTATTGCTAGTTTTGATAGTTTCTGGTCGTTCATTACACACACGTTTTATGAGGGGTGAGTGTATTGAGGAACCATCTCGGATTTCAACATACTCTTGAGAACAAGAATCGTCTCTCTGCAAATCAAATCGATCAATAAAATCAATTTTTAAGATTTCTCCTGGTGGAGCAGCAAAAACCCAAACACATTCGGTATAAGGCATGGGAACGTATGGAAAATTAGGCGACGAGATAATTTCTGAATTATGAATATTATCTAATGTTGAAGTACCACCGCACTCGATATTTTGCTCTTCATAATGCAATCTAAAATTTCGAAATGTTGCAAAATTATAGTTTATTCTTCTTACATAAGTAACATAAACAGCGTTACTAGATGATATTATATGGTCCCTATTCTCATGATCATAACCACAGTATTTACCTAAAACTGGTGCTTCAGCTGATTCGCCATTTCTCAGAGTAACATAGGTGGTACAATCGTTTTCAGTGTTGGTTATATTAAAATGATCAAAGTTTAACTTTATGTTTCGCCCAGGTCTTGCTTTTACAGTCCAATTGCACATTAAAGGTACATCGTGAATATTTATCAAATCTAACCATGTGACAGTAACCGTTCCTGATTTTTCCATTATAATTCCTCCACAAATAGATTTAACTTTAGCTTGAAAACCTTTACGAGACACTGATGCATCACTTTTAAAAATTATTTTTAAGTATGTCTGGGAACTTACAAACCTAGGTAGGTTTTCATATACACACAAATGATCAAATAAGGTCAACCAATTAATTAAATTATTTGACGAATAGATAGACAAATAATCGGCATAACATGCTGTAGTTTCTTCAAGTGCCATTTCATTAAAATATAATCTTAAATGTCTACCGGGCAGACTTCTAAAAACCCATTCACAGTTTAACTCATTTTCATAATCTTCAGGATAATTAGGTGAATGAAATATTATTGTGCTGTTGGGTAATATTAGTTCTGTGATATTTGACCCACAGTTAATTTTATCATTAGATTCTTCAATTTCTGAACTTCGATCAGATTTAGTCCATTGTAAATGGAATAGCGATCCCGTATTGGTAACGTCCAAAACCAGTTTAATGTAAGCGACATTTGAAGTTGATTTTAGATTTTTTATCTCCGACAAACTTGTAAATGTTCCACAAAGCTTATCAAGCACTGGAGCATCATCATCGTATCCATCATAAATAACTAGGTAACTGACGCAGAATTCATCGTGTTGATGAATTTCCAAATGATCTATGCTGATATGTATATTATCAGATCCATCGGTTATTATGCGCCAAGTATAATCACCGGAACCTCCATATAGATGGGGATAGAGAGGAGACGCTATTTCGCCAGCTTCCATATTAGTTATTTCGTTACCATGAAGAAAGCCGTAGCGTGCAACAAATCCTTGCCCAACTTCTTTATTGTTGCTATGGAACTTTATGTACAACTTTGTAGCAGCTGTTGTATTTGAAGGAACAGTATTACCACAATACACACCTAGAAGTTTACCACCACCATTATTTTTACGCACTTCCAAGTAGTCTTCATTACAACCCTCGGAATACTCTAAATCAAAATTTTCAAATGTTATGAAAACTCGATTGCCTGGAGATGTGCTAAGTATCCATTCACAGTCTGCATTCATGGGGTACGAAAGAGGATAGTTGGGTGAGGCAATGTTACCTTCTTCTGAAGTCAACCTACCACCACAGGCAGTAGTAAGCGATGAATAATGTGCAGAAAAATGACCATCAATCGTATTTGAATTAGTTCCAAATTGTATAGTCAATGCACTACCCTGACTTACTAACATAGGTGGAATTGCGCGGCCGCAATACTCACCAATCAAAGGTGCACTGTCATCGTTCCCATCAAAAACTCTGAGAAAAGACTGTGGACAGCGTCTATTATTTATATCATTTTGTGGTATTGATATATGTGTAACTGTTAATTTTATTTTTTGGTCTAATTGAGGTGCAAGTATAGTCCATGTACAATTTTTGGTCGAATGGCTTATGTATTTATCATTACTAATGATACCATCGTAAAGAGCATCGATGACAGATCCACAAGTCATAGTAAAATTAGCTTTAAATCCTCGGGCTGTACCGTCACTTTTTGAAATGAATTGTAATACTAAATTATTAGTTTTAGTTACAATTTGAGTCAAATTTGTTTTGGGGCATATGCGATACTTATAGGTCGAATTAATTATGTTGTTCCCATCATAAATATTAATTACATCATCACAATTGCTTTCTGCATTTACATCTTCATAGTCGAATAGATCAACACTCACAAAATTTAATTCAATTCGATGATTTGTAGGTACTGTTATGAACCAAATACAATTCAAATTACGGTCATAGTTTTTAGGATAATTCTTAGAATGAATCCATCCTGATCGAGATTCAATTCTACCGCCACAAACAGCAGGAGAAGAATCAAATGCTGAAGTAAAATATATATCTCGACGTGGAGATTTTTTTACAAACTTAACATACATTAAATTCCCTGTAGATGACGCTACAGATACACCTGAGTGACATATTTTTGTGATGATAGGACTAGAAACACTTTTTCCATTGTAAACTTCTAATGCGTCTGTTGAACAGTTTGCAGATTCAGCCACAAAGAGTTCTGAAATGGTTAAAGTGATGCTCGTGCCTACTGGGGATTCAATTAACCATTCACATTCCATTTCTTCTGAAAGTATCGCACTTGTTTTTATTTTTAGGGTACCAAATCGTTTTTGTATGTGTCCACCGCAACCAGACCTAACCCATTCCAGACGGAAGCCTTTGTTTGTAATATAAGGACCAGAAACAAATTTGAGTTGTAAAAAATTACTTTTTGTGTGTATTGATGGAGGTATATAAGACCCGCAGAATTTTTTTGTTGATTTATCGACAAGTTCTTTTGTTTGTAAATAGTCCGAATCACATTCAATGTTTAAGGTGTTATTCACAAGTCGGTACCGACTGTCTGAGTGATGTCTCCAAGGAAAAAAGTACAACCTGCGTTTGCGTACGTCAAAGTCTGTAAAAGTGGCGTTTATTTTACTTCCCTTTAAAACAGTAATAGTCCATAAGCACTCAGCATTTGTAGGATAATTATTTGGATAACCGGGACTTTCAATAACTCCATAATCACCGTTTAAAGAAGTGTTACAAATTGTTTCATAATTAAGTAGAAACCCTTTTGCCTTTATCAAGAAATCTGAACGAAATTTTATATAAGCATAGTTGCTTGTAGTTTCTATAGTTTTAAGGTTCGGTGACATCTGACAAAATTTTCCAAAGCTAGCAGAGCTTAAATCTCGTCCGTCAAATATTTCTACGTAGTCATCATTGCAGTCTCGATTGGGTTCCAACTGTAATTCCACAAAAGATAAGCGAATTCGCGAACCACTACTTGTAACAATTTTATAAAAACATTCAGCATTTTCGTTATAATCATTCGGATAGTTAGGCGATGCAATTGAACCACTGCTAGTAGTGAATGTACCACCACATCCATTTAAAGAGCCATCCCAAGCAATTTTAAATCCATTTCCAGTGAGATAAAAATCGGAATGAAAATGCAAGTAAACTGAATTTGCCGTAGATACGATTAGTTTTTGCCGAATATTTCCACAATATGTTCCAATTAATGGTGCGGTATTAGAGGGTCCATTTCTTATTTCTAAATAATCACCAAGATCACATTTATCACGTAAAGGTTGTTCAAGATTAAAATTCGTAATATTTAGTAAAATTTGTTGACCAACGGGTACAGTTATAGTCCATTCGCAATCTTTATTTGGCTCGTATTGTTGCGGCCATCCTGGTGAATATATGTATCCCTGAGTTTTAACATATAATCCACCACAATGGCTTTTTTCATCTAAAAATGTGTAGGAAACAGAAAATCCTGATCCTGTAATACTTAAATCAGACTGAAACTTTATCATTAACCGATTACTCACAACTGTTAATGCTGGAGGTAAAGAGTTACCGCAGTACTTTCCTAACGTATTATTTATATTTTCGTTGTCAAAATCAATGAGCTCCAAGAAGTCACTGTAACAATTGGGCATATCTTCAATATCAAATCTATTCCATGTTAACGTAATATGCATTCCTTCGGGTGCTATTAAAATCCAAGTACATGACTCATCATTACTATAAGTATCGCGTTGAGAGGGATGGTTAATTATACCAGACATTTCCCTATAAATTCCTCCACAATTGATATCTACGGTGGTAAAATTAGCATAAAACCCGGTGCCTGATATGCTCATATCTGTATTAAATCGAATATACATGTAATTCAACGATGACGTTTGAACAGGAGGTATGCGATCTGAGCCACCACAGAATTTTCCTAATAATGTCGCATTACGGTCTGCTCCATCTCTTATTTCAACATTATCATACTGGCAATTAAAATGATTATTATCTTCTATATCAAAATCTTGAAATGTCAGGACAATTGCTTTACCTGGCTTAGTTATAATTAAATATTCACATATTTTATTATTGGGGTAACTAAATGGATAGCCCGGAGATTTCAAAATCCCACTATCCCCTAATATTGTTATATAACAAACGCTTTCATACATTATCTTAAATCCGTCCGAAGTCATACTATGGTCAGTTTTGAATTGAAGGAAAAGTGTGTTAGAGGAGGATGTGAATGATTTCGGATAATTTCTACCGCAGTACTTTCCAACGAGTCGTGATTCGGAGTTTGGTCCATCATATATCTTTAAGTAATCATATCTGCACCGAAATGACCTTTCTAATTGAAAAGATTCAAAATCAATACGAATTTTGGTTTCAGAACTCGTTCTAATTTTATAATCACATAATAAGTTATTCAAATATTTATCGTTGTACGATGGTGACATAATTTCACCTTTGTCGGCAGTATAGTAGCCACCACAACCTGGAACCCCTTCAACAGGCGCGAAAGCTATTTGGAATCCGTTTCCTGCTCCGTATGCATCAGAATGAAAATGTATAAGAACGTCTGAACCGGCAGACTGGATTGGAGCAGGTAGAGTAGAATTACAAAACTTATCTAATAGAGGATCAATTGTATGATGTCCGTCATAAATGGCTAAATAATCAAAGTTACAATTTGGATGAGATTCTATATCAAGCGCAAAGAAATGTAATTGTATTCTCTTACCTGTATTGGTGGTTAGGTACCAGTAACAATCGCGATTAGGTGGGTATTTGCTCGGCGAGCCTGGGGAGCTAATATGCCCGTGGACAGTTGCATCTATTTCGCCTCCACAAAAAGGTTTCACACTGGTCCAATGCAGAGCAAATCCATCTTTTGCTACCGTTCTATCCGATCTAAACCAAAAATATAAGTAGTTGTGGCTTGATATAATATTGCCGCCATTTGGGTAAACACTTCCACAAAAACGACCGATTAATTGACTCGCAGAACTTCTACCATCATGAATTTGCAAGAAGTCATATAGGCAATCCGTATGATTCTCTAGGTTGAATTTGCTAAATGTAACATTTATGACCTTATCGGGTGTTGTGTGTATTACCCAAGCGCAGCGAGAATTATGTTTGTATGTGGTATTTGATATTGGATACGCAATACTGCCTTCTTCTTCATCTAATATTCCTCCACAAGGTTTAGAAGTCATCTGACAAAGTGGGCCTGAATACAACGCCGTGCATTCACATCTGAAACCTGACTCCGATCCCGAATCGAGCCTGCAGGTGCCACCATTGAGACATGGATTGTTTAAACAAAGGTCACTATTATCACAATGAGCGCCTCTGTAGCCTTTGAAACAGATACATGTGTAGCCCGAACGAAGTGGGTGGCATTGTCCATTTGCTCCACATGGGTTTCCTTCACATCTCTGGGTAACATTATTATCAGTTGATATGTAACATCCGTGAATCCCTATACCATCTCCAATCATTCCCTCAGGACATATGCATTGAACTATTGGGAGTAGTCCAAGTGATGTGGAGTCAATGCACCGCGCCGAAGGATGACATCCGCCGTGGTTGATAAAGCAAGATCCCCTCCAAGTACATGTTACGCCATCACCGTCATATCCGGAAGGACAGGGTCCACAGACACGAGAGCCTATCGTGTTATGGCATGACACCATCGGACTCGTGCTGCAACCACCGTTAGGGATGGTCGTACATTCGTCGATATCGTAACATACGAAACCATCTCCATCATAGCCTGACGGACAACGTCCGCATCGGAAAGATCCGGGAAGATTGATGCAATTGACTTTCGGGTTAATTGAGCAACGTGGTCCCTGGCTTGAGTCGCATTCATTCACGTCAGTTAAACATGCAACTCCGGTACCGTTAGTAGTCCAGCCTTGATTGCAAATACATTTGATACCTTCACCGGTCTCCGTTTTTATGCAAATACCATGTCCGCACATTTCGAAGTCACCCTCTAGACAATCTTTCGCTTTTCGTGTACAATGGAGACCAAACCAGTTCGGCCTACAAAGACACTCATATGAACCAGGTCTGTTAATACATGTAGCTCCATTTTGACATCCCAAATCGGTGCCTCCAAAATTCCGACACTCATTCACGTCAACTTCACAATTCTTACCTTCCCAATTTGTTGGGCACAGGCAGTGATACCCACTCACTAGATTCAAACATGTGCCACCGTGTTCGCATGGTTGCGACTCGCATTGGTCACTTCCCCGACCATTTATAGAAGCTCGGAGAGTAGATACTGTACGGACTAGTGTGTTTACTCTTCTAGATAAAACGGTCACGAAAGTTAAATTATTTTGTAGACTGGATGTCAAATTTTCTAAATATTCCAGCCGTCGTATGATATCATTGGGAATTTTTGTTATATCCTGGTAATCGTTAGTCGTTCGATGGTCTATAGTTATGTTTGAAAATATTGCTTTTAGCAAATTAACATCACCCACAAATATATTCGACTGTGGTCCATTGGTATTCAAATAAATATTTTTATCAAAAGCTGGCTGTATTATAAGATTACCATCTGTACTCTTGATATTTGGGCGGTCTTGATAAACTTCACAGTCCAATTGCACAAACCATACCACGAAAAATAAGCACTGTATTAATAATGTAGACATGGTTTAATTGCTGTCCAGCCGACATCTGACCGTAAACTACACGCAGTAACAAAAAGTGGGCGGGAATTGGGTATTATCATTACCTATGATAAAAACACTGTAAACAGCCATGTGTTACTTAGGATAAAAATGTGTGTAGTTGAAATTCAATACCCTTATCAGGTTGCATAAATATAAGTGTACATGAATTATTGAGTTTTCTTTATAAAATACTTGTTTCATTTTTACTTTTCAAAAAGGTTCTGTAAACGTAAGATATAAATAGTTACAGACGCGGTTCTTGGCACACAGCATAATATTTTAAATCCTGTATAAATTTATTGAGACTAAATAATGTTAATAATAGGTCAATGGGATAATGTTCTATTTTCTAAAATAGTAAAATAGATAATAGGTACATAGCGGAGTTAGGTTGCGGTATTGGGAGTAGCAAGCAAGGCAATTTCCTAAAGCGGCAATTGTGAGGGACGTTTTTGTTCTTATACAATAGATGTTATTTGTCTTTCATCGATCTATTCCGGCAAAGGGCGGCAAATACAACTTTCAGCGGTCGCCACAAACTCGCGCTAAAACATTACATATGACACATAAGATAATATCTGTCTCTGTATTAAGTTAAAATTTATAATATATGAATATAGGAGGTCTATTGTGGAACTTATAATTATGTATTTTACCTTTAAGTAAACAAATAAAATACACATTATTATGTATATTAAACGTAAGGAAAATAGTGGCCTAATAATGGGATGACAAATATTGAATAGTTTCTAGGATGATAAAGTCAGCCAAAGCAATGTAAAATACTTTTTGAATTCATATTTTTACGTGTTCAAGGTTTAGTTTTTATTTCAAAGTTATTTTTACATTTATATTTGGTTCAGTAGGTACTCCATGAGCAATCAAGATGTAAGTTTATAATTCTTAAATGTTAATTGTATTTTACATAAAACTAATTATTGTTTACTAATTTTATTAAGTT
>DWNY01001509.1:0-12530 GCA_018250635.1 Telegonus apastus
ATTTGCGGCGCTAATGATTATTTTCTGTTGCGTCATGTGTCTAATGTTGTGGAAATATCAGGAAATATTAATTATGATGATACTTATATTTTTTAATATCCGTAGGAATGAAGTTAAACGATCGCCAATCTCTCTGCGCTGCTTGCAATTATATTTATGCTGTTTAAATATGTGTACTAGTTTACGGTTACATGTTAGTACATAGTGCAGATACATGTAAATATTTATCTATTAAATAATACAATCTTTTGCATGTAAGTTTTGAAATAATGCAAATAGTAAACTTATATAACTTACAATGTAATATACATATATATGTATAAACACATTATAACTCTAGGTAATCGGAAATTATGTGTATACTAAAATAATTTTGGTTCTGAAAATACGCAGCGAAAAAAAAATACGTTGTTTCCGTAACAAATTGTAATAATACATAATTAATTATTTTGTACTGTTGGTTTGTAAAAAAATATTAAGGTACGCGTGGGAAAAAGAGACAGTACACGCGATTCATTGTAGAAAAATGATGTAATTAATCATTGTGCTTGTACAACTATATTACAGCGTTCAAACGTGAAATTAGTGAAATGATAAATGTCGGCCAAGATTAATGCTAAGTTGACGTGCATGCTTATAACAACGCTAGCGTTCGATGAGCAACTGCTGACGGACGGCGCGAGCTTTCGGCGTGTCCGGCATCGAATATCTCGTTGGAGCAATCGAGTTTGTTTCTTTGCACTTTCTACATCTAGCGGACCGATATGTCAAGGGCAGCCGGTGGCGGCGGCGACAGCACGGCAGGTCACGACCCATCGCCACCCGCTAATCCTTCCACGCTTACGCAAACTCCGACGACCCGCTCGCGCCTCGCCCGAGTTCCTCAGGGCCCGCTGCGCACCGCTTCACTGCTGGGTCGCAACCCACTACGTGTACTGTTGCAACCCTTAAATTTATTTCAATAGCTTCAGCGCGGTCAGGCTTGTAGCGATAAATTACAGGAGCATTTTTCTCGGCACGTGCGCCGTCAGCGGCCGCGTAGGCGGCGCGGGTGATAGAATCGATGGCATGTTGTAATTTCGCGCAACTTATTCGACGCGCGGCAAGAATGCGGTTAGGTCGTGTCCCAAATGTGCTGGCTGCTGCGGATGAAGCTATGCATGCTCTATACGTTGCTGATGCCAGTTTCATGGTAAGCGCAGTCTAAACTCTTGCATAATACATATTTAACTACGATAGCGTCGCGTGAGCCCGATTAATTGACTAATTATTGCTTACCTGTATGAAATGGACAGGGATGTACAATTAATTCATGATCATGAATAGCGACTTCAATAGAAAGTAAAATAATTAGTAATGGATCGCTAATTATACTAGAAATGCTATTATCGTTACTTTATGGACTATTTCATGGTCCTGTACGTTACAAAAACGTAGTTCCTGCGTTTGTTACTATGTCTTTAACATTAAACAAAATGTATATTGTATAAGAATATTTGTATACTTGGAATTGATTTATTACTTTAGGAAAAGTATTCATATAGAAGAAATAAGTAGAATAGTACTACATTACAATATCTATTGTAGAGTCAGAGTAAAATTGTCATATATTTCTAAAAACTTAATTGCCTTATGTCACGCCGAAAGTTTGCTAGAATCTACTGAATGATATTTGACGCGAGTGACCTTCCGCAAGAATAGAATACCTACTCGGTTCTTTATTTGGTAAAATCTTGTGGTTGACATTTTACTTAATTCACAGATCACGTTCTAAGTGAGACGAGTATGTTATAATGGCATTAGCGCGAGTGTTTAGGTTCGCTTTGTTAATGTTACCAGTTCACGGAGTATTAAAACGCTTGAATTGGCAATTATCAATTTAAAATATGCTGTAGAATTTTTATACGATCGTTATCTTAAATATATACATATGTATATATGTACGCATAGCTTCTTTGTTCAATTTTGCTTCAATATTATCTTAAATGAAATACTTTATTAACTAAATGTTGGAAACGACCAAGTGACAGGACGAACTAATTATGCAACAAGGACCATTTGAATACCTGATACGTTTCAAAGTAGGTTTATAATGGTTGTAGTCATCGACTATGCACATAATCGAGTATACTTATACCTACTCGGCAAAATAGGCGTTTGCAACAACTTCAAACAATCTTTGCGCAAACTCGACATTATATCACAGCGTTTCGTCACCGAGCGCACATCACCCACGGAGAAAAAGTGTCATAAGAACTGACATTGGATTAAATGGATTGCATCACTGACATTAAACACTCGGGCTCCGGGTTCGACCCCGGGTCGAGCTCGGCGATGTAACGACGGCAAGACGCTTCATATTTATGTACATCTCTCGTTTTATAAGCATCACTTTCGGCGTCGGCCAGTTTCACTTTCTGTCGATGACCTTTGTTCAGGAATGTGCGGCGAGATAACGGATGAATAAAACATCGTGTATTTACTTCTTTGTTGTAATGGTCACGGCGGCGACAATGTTACATCGGTGTCGTTACTCAGTCTGCACTTCTCGACAAAGCTTTCTACGACATTCACTGTCTACATACGACATAGACTATTGTTTATGGACTTAGACATCAGCTTGCGGGTTGTCTGAGCGGCTGAATATAGATCTGCTTTAAGGTGCTTTAATATTGTTATGAATTTACTACTTCGGCATTCAGACTACTACAAGTTACTTTCCAGTAACCTGAACTTAACGTTAAATCTCTACCAGGGTGGGATCGAATCCGGAACCTACTAGTTAGACGAGCATGGTGACTGCTCCATCACGGGCATCAACAAATTAAATATTTCAATAACCATTCAAGGTCCAAGACATGAGTTATGTTCCGTCACCTCGTTGTCTCCTTCGAGACGGATGTCTTCAACCCATACAGTTACATGTTAGAATTATTACCATTAATCTTGTATTAAGAAGAAATACTATGGTTTTGGGTACCTGTATCTTGCCAGTTTTATTGCCAAACGTTGCGCAGATGTTAAATGCCGTCGCCGATATGACGTGTCCGCGATTCGGACGCTGTACGCTGACCTTGGCTCTTTCTACGTCCATGATATACGAGACTATTACGAAACCACTTCTAAAATAAGGCTTAACACTTAAGCAAATAGTTATGAGTATTGAGTTTATCAAATAAAATATTTTTCGTCTCTGCAATATTTTCAAATTGTGTGAACAAGTCGCAGGAAAATGAGGTTTACTTTTTGTGGCATAGAGCATTGTATTCACATTTAATATTGTTGACAATGAACCATGGTTGAATCTTTTTGAAAAATACTGTTAACTAATGTCTTTTATGAAAATATTGACAGTTGTCGCCGTACAGTCCTGTAATTTCCCATTGGCTACGATATAGTTGAATGTCTTTGATTAATTCAGTCAGGCGCCTCGGAGTGCCTGCCGCGCGGTCCGGTGGCCGACCGCTATTAATACCGTAACATTTATTTAACGCGTCTTCATTTGCCTAATGAAGCTATTTTATTATGCCTTATGAGAAATGTATTATTATGTTGTAATACCTGTTACAGATTTTATCACTTCGACCATTTCCTGAATTTTTTATGATGTACTAATTATCATATCGTTTAAGATAAAAACAACAGCATAAAATCGCGATCGCGAATATTAAACAAAGAGCAATTTCTTTCAGTCATGTTTAGGAACTGGTTTCAAAAATTTGTTTAGGTAGTATGCGTAAATATATTCATTAATTACATTTTTACCTAACATGTAAGTTATTAACATAATTTTCTTAAGATTGCTCAATTGCTATATCACATTAGCACCAGTTACCTTTAAAAGGATGCGTGGTTTGTGTAAGTAGTTATTAGTTCATTTAACGACAGAGAGCAAACGAAATAATTAAATTTCTACTTTTATCCATCATATTTAGTTATTAGTACGTCAGTTTAGTACGCATGAACAGTTCCTGTTTACGAAACATGTTTTATGTACTTACCGACATTGTGGTAAAAGTTGATTTTCTACTTGGGGAATTGTAGGTATTTAGCAAATAAGAAGACCTTGAAATGTCTTTGGACTCTTACTGCACCATTCTCGATTGAGGAATATCTTTTCATTAACCCATAAAAAATTCTTTGGTAGTATTTTTTATATCAATGACATCACCACTGTCATGCCTAATTCTTTACAGAAATACTATTAGATGCTTGTGTGTGCTTGTGTTGGATAGACCGTATTTTCTTTTGCTACTTCTACAGCAAAAAGATAGCTTACATTACTTTCATTCTCACTAGTACAGTCGATTAGATTAACCGTTGGAATAGTGATAATAGTAGGTACATGATTACCCTAAAAACATAAAATATCTTAACATAATAGTAACGTGGACCAAGCAGGTTATCTGGCCAGAGATTTACCCTTTACATCTGGCACGTTAAGTCCCCGGACCCGATTCTTCAATTTGGTTTAATCTTTAGGAAGACGTTTGAAATCATCAGATATTATATCATCGAACCTCCTGCCCGTTCTACAAACATAAAAAGAGGTCGCAGCCTAACATAAAAAATGCTATGTGCATATCATTGCATGTTAAAGTGTAAAGTTTACCTTTCAAACATTTCTGAGTGATGGCTTGTTAGTCTAATGAACTATTTGTGTAAATTTGTACGTTGTGAAAGACGAGTGTTGCGTGCACACCGCCGTGCAACTTTCGGCAGCTCAACTGAATAAAATTTGATGGTCGCACTATACGTTTATAACGTGGACCTACTTCAGGCTTCTATTATTGCGGAGGAATTATAACTATTGGGATAAAGTTGCTGCAAAATTCTCTATTACCGATTAAAAATTAAAAATATATGCATAAATATAACAATGACCCAATAATTTTATTTCGGTAGGTTGATTAGGTTAACTTATGTTTTAAATTTCTTTGGGGGGTTGAATTTCCGAAAATGGTGAAATCTCATTATATCAAAATAAAAAGCCTAATACTAAGTTTTGTAGAGATTGCATCAAAATTGGCCGACTTTCAGAAAAACTTTGAACCCAATTATTAGTTAAAGGGACTTTAGGGGTGGATTTCCAAAAAAACAGTAAAACTCGTAGATATTTAATGATTTTACCATAAAAGCTAAATAGTCAATTACTTACATCAAAGTTGAAGCTTGCATCAAAATTTGAGAACCTGAATTTTTTTATCCCCTATTTAACTCTCTTAGGGATGGAATATGTAAAAATCTTCTCTTATAAAAGTAACGCACTGTCAAAATTTCGTGTTTCTGTCCTCGGTTGTTTAGGCTCTACGATTATTCGTCAATAGGTTAATGAGCGAGCGAGCATTCTGAAATAATAATATATTTTTTACAAATATTTGATTAATACCCTACTTGATAGGTTTATCTTCTTGAAACGTGTACTATTTCGAGCTAAAATCTTCAGATTTTTTTTAACTACCTATCTAAGGTCACTTGGGTTTTTAAGTTGCATATAACGATACCTTAAATCCATCCAGATTATTTGTTTCTTGTATTTTAAAACGAATTCTTATGGATTTAAAACATGAGTACGCTTAGGTATTTCGTTCAAGTGTGACACATAATGTATGGTAATTCTTTCGTAGTGACAGTAATATTTATAGCGTCAGGCGTAGACAGTGCAGTGGCTAGTGCGTGCACAGAGTGCGAGCGGAACCGCATTGTAATCACCAACGACGATCTGAGCCCCATGAAACAAACTTCGACAAATATATTCAACTTTTTAATATATACTAAATAATTAATCAATAAAAGATACATAAAAATTACTTATGTCCCCATATATCGACAAAAATCTTTATTCTTGTCGATATATTCCCAGAGCTGCAATTAATTTTATAAATCGAATCGTCAGATATGGATCCGACAGTTTAAAAAATTGATGTTTTACGAGAATAATCGATATCCCTAATTATGATTCTGAACAGGCGACTCGGAGCTCGGCTACTCAGGGTGGCTTGGTGCGTGCCTGCGCCGCGCCACATCGGCTTGCGAATAAATTAAAATACTTGGTTATGTGAATTGTGCACTATCCAAACATTTATATCTATGTACTTGAGTGTACTTGCCTTCTCATTTCAAAGATAAAGTGTTTATACCAAAATATTCACTATTTGAATGTTTCCGTGGCATTTTTTGATATGCCAAGAATAAATTCGAATTGGCAGTATATTTTTTAAGTTACGGCTATATATAGGTAAACGAATAATGCTATTATTTTACGTAATACATTTTTTAATTGCGTTATATCTGAATTAAAGAAAAAACATTTATTACGTTCAATATAAAAAATATGCTGGATGTACGCTGACTAGGTTCTTTTACTAATGCATTAGATTCATTTACACTGAGATAACTATCTTGTTTTTATTGCTTTTCACACACATAAATTACAAAAATAGCGTTCTTATTTACTTTAATTCGAAAGTTTAATTAACGCGTTGTTTCCGGTGATATTATTATATACGCTGGATACGGTTATGTCACGAAATGACATCTAAACAAGTAAATGAAATAGAAATATTTTCCTGTTATTTCAAAATAGCTGCCACTTTTATAACTCTAACATAGCCATAACATAGCTTTTTATCATAGTTCATGTGTTTGTATAAGCTAATGTTGGGAACTATTGAATCGCTCTGGTTAAGACTTACATATACCTAAAGACGGAGCGGTCACCATATCGGTCTGACGCGCAGTGGGTTCCGGGTTCGATCCCTGGCCAGGAAGATCTGTTCTGGGTCTGGGTGTTTCTGTATTCGTCTTTGTGTGTTTCTATGGCATCCACGACATAAGAGAAATCCTGCTGTGGGACTATGAGTGTAGAAAGAGTTTATTTATTTACAAAGATAGCGCAATTTAATAGGGCAATATGTATATCAATTTTATGCAAGATTCTTGCATAAAACTAAAAAGCCGTGCAAGAAGGAGCGCGCAGGCGGGTTCGAGATTGTTTCAAATATTTAGGAAGTCTTTAGATAAAGAACAAAAGTAATTGGAATTGTTGCTAGCATTGTGCGCGTCTATCGGGCGGGAGATCGCTGATGTACGTGTGTTTACATTGTTCGGAGCGAACGCAAGCGTGGCTGTCAGTGAAATAATAGAATTACAGAACGCACGGACGGACGCACTTGTTTTTTCCCCACAGATAATCTAGAAGGTTGAGACCTTTCTATACCAACAACCATATAAGTTGTTTCCGTATTAGAACTTAGGGTCACACACACCATATGTGACTATAATATAATACATAATAGTTTGTCAGCTAATTTATTTGTTTGGTAACTTTTGACGAGCGTTATCATTTAAAAATGGCTTAGACACTAAGCGATTTGTAAAGTATACCGCATTTGATTTTGGTATCTACCTATAATACGTATATCTACCTATAATCTATATATATACGTATCTACGTATAACATCGACTGTCGTAGTAGTGTAAATAAATATATTTTTGACTTGAGAAAATAGTACAGTTAGAAGAGATACTAAAATGGTTTCATCTACGTTTAGGTATTATAACCAAAATATTGAAAAAAGCGAGCCATACATGGACGGAGCCGTGTGAGAAGTTAGTATAATATAATTGTTTACACTTAGAATATTTTCGACGTAATTTAAATCCACATTTGACGGATATGTTAAGTATGAGCGGTTTAATCGTCAGTTCGTCGCTAGCGTCCGTGGCACGTCGGGAGTGTTAATTATTACGTGACCACAATTCTTAGGCGAGGGTTGATGAACCGTAATACAGTTTAATACGATACGAATCACGCTGATTTGTCGCTCGTATCAAGAACGTGCTTGAAAGTATTGGTAAGTTCTGCGTTTGCTGGTTAACGGTTAGTTTGGGTGACAAAAATATTTGTATTCTATAGTTTTTATTTTCAGTTTTGTAGAACGTATAGATTTGGTATGACTTATTATATAAAGGCAAAAAATGGTGAGTCAGAAGTAAAAAAATATATAATTAGGTGATATCGCTTGTTATTCTGTATACGACCGTTGAAAATATTAACCGAGCCTTAGCTAGAATATACCTTCTCAAAAATTACAGTAATGTGATGAAGAGAGTAGAGATTTAGGTTGATACAGAAATTGTCACTTCTCGGAGTAATGCTATTCACAGAGTGTACTTTATATAGCTGAATGCTATTATGCTGTCATATCCGTGAGGGTTGCTTGATTGAGTAGATATAAACATGTCTATTATTTGATGGCCTGGTTTCATAGTTTCGTTTGTAGTGACAGAAATGTTTTTGTTTTCGTTATATTATTGTGCCCGTTTGATTAAGTATATATGTACATAGAGCTCTCTTTTGAACACATATTTCAAGTAATTTAACTAATGCTTAATAATTATTGGATAAACGTATGAAATTGGTATAAAATTTGACTTTATAGGAACAATACTTGATTTGTTGTTCCATAGAAAATGTTTTAATTTTTTTAGTTATAATTTAAAGTAACTGGAGTATCTCACATCTGGCTTCAGACTATACGAGATGATACATTTTATACTTAGCTCAGAATCAATGTAATCATTTTCAAAGAAGGTATCCTTGAAAATATAAACAATGACAACATCATAATAACATTATCCTCGTAATTGCACTCGACTCTAGAATAGCGTACCTACCTTTTTTATTTCATTTTTTGTAAGTGCATCGCGTGGGTTGCGTAACGATTATTTTATCTATATACATTATAGGTATATTGTCGGGCATATTATGTTAAAATAACTATTATTACTGAGTTGTTTAGTTTTGTTTAAGGTTTGATCTTCAAATTGGGTTAATTTTACCTGTACTCTACCTAAAATCTAAGTCTTCATTCTACGTCTTTCTACCATATACAAAAGCTTCTTTCAAATGATAATAGGTATTATCTACATTATTACAGTGTTTAATTAATCTTTTGATTTATTTAGTAATTGCATAAGGCTGCGTAATCAGCACATTATGTTTTGAAATTTAGGTAACTAAAGACCGGAAAAATAACTAGTAATAATACAAACGGCTCCAATTTTGACTAATTAGTGGCTTGTGATTTATTAAATTTAATGAGTATGTATTTAATAAATAGCACTTGGTATCAATATTAGTTTTTGTTAACCACAAATCATATAGCACGTACGTACATCTATATTAAATTTCTACTACAAAATATTACATTACAATCTTTATTAATTTTAGGCGTGAAATATGCATTCCCAGTATGTATTGTACGGTTCTTTTAACAGACACTGACGGGAATTTAGAATCATCAACTACTTTTCTTAGTTTCAGTACTATGTGGTAAGACAACTATATCAAATGACTACCGAATGCACCTCACTACCTGAAAGCCTCTGAAAACGTAATACTCAGTATAACACCGGATGATATTAATTACAACGAGTAGCACCGATTGCTTATCATATACGTTGTAACGCGGAAATGCTCATGACAGTCATTCAACGGTCACCTATTCATTATGAAACTCTTAAATTGCAATTTACTAGTCTTACAGTATGTTCTGCTTCCCAAAATCAGATGAAAAGAAAATCTTCTCTCTTAAGAAACTTAACTGTGTTTGATACGTTTCATAAAGTGCAGGACAGAGACAACATGAGTTGCAATCGACAATTGGTTACGCTTACATATTTGCCCCCGTACGTTCACCGGCGACCTCGGAGTCGAAGTATGACAGGCAGACCAGACCTTGTCTCAGGATACTGCTTTACACACAGTAAAACTACGTTTAATGCAAGTACACTTAAATATGTACAGAATTTATCGATCGCTCAATAGGGCAGTGTAGGAAGTCTTCTATTTATTTAATGTTAATACGTAGGACGTGTTCGGAAATATTCCATTTCACATTTATAACATATAAACGTATATTAACAATTAGTTCCGATCTGAAAATCGCAAGCTTATGGATTTACGACAGTCGATAAATGTTAGGCAAGAATCATAAAGATATTGTAATTGTACGTTACCTTGAAACTTGCTGCAAATCGATCCGTATAATTGTTTAAGATTTTTTTTATAATAGCACTTTCTAATAGTAATCTACAGTAATTATAATCGTTTACATGTGCAAAGTATACAACCAGTTTTACGACACCTCTCTCGTGCGAGTGTGAAATTGGTGTTTTTTGTGTTAGGTATACGTATATGTCAGATTAACTACGAATTTTTGGTTCGTCCGCCACAAATCTTTGAAAGATTCTGAGGGTTATATAGCGTAGTATAGTCATAGCGTAGTATAGGAATCAGTGTTATACACTGCTGTGTTCCGATTCGAACGGAGAGAGGGAAAGTGGTAAGGAAGATCGAACAATCGAAGGTGCTCTAGCTTAGCTCTAAGGGATAGCAACGCATTTGTAGCCGACTTCAGGTAGGACTGTGATCTTATCTTGGGTTGATTACAAACGTCCATGGGTGGCAGTGGCCAATTTGCTACTTCAGTCTTGTAAAAATAATGTCGCACATCGCCATTTGCGTATCTGATTTACCCACAGCCTTCACGCAAGAATATAACAGCGTGAGTATTGTTGGCATGGGACAGGAAACAGCATATTTCCGCAGACGAACCGCTCAGCTCTTTCCAAATGTCATTACACGTTTAATAATAGTATAGTCCACCTTTGTTTCTCGACATTTATGTAAGTTTCTCGAAGTTTATGTATGCCTTTACTTTATTATGAAACAAAACAACTTTTTCAATATTAGTTTTGTTTATATACTCACAGTATAAGAGTGTAGCTTTTAACTACAAGTTCTAAACTAGGCACCTTTTTAGCATCAATTCTGTATCTTATTATCATCATGTAATTATTTATATTACTCCTACTTACGGATGTAATTTCCATGCAGTGATCGTTACAGATGTAACTGCCGTACATAAAAACCTCTGAGAGAAAAACAGTTTCACATACCTATATTGTTTAACATTACAAATTAGTTATCACGTCACTAAATAAAAAAGCGTTCATAGAAAGTGGGTACATAAGAGAGTGGAAAATTTCCGGCCATGTAGGAGTACGAGTATATTATAAATACATAATCACTAGTGATGTAAGTAGGCAGGTTTATCCCGCGGAACTCTAATACTTGAATTACTTGTAATATCTTATTCAATTGATAAATATTGAATATAAACGAATAATAACCTTTTAATCGCACATTGTAAATTTAGTGTCGTAGATTTTTTTCGTAAATGAAGTACCTAGCAATCGATGCTTTCAATCTGACGGAAATTGGCCATTGCCACCCATTGAAATATGATTAACTGTAGAAAATATAAAAGCCCGATCTGAGGTCGGACACAGATACGTTGTACCTTTAATATATAAATATAAAAAACCACAAAACATTGGATATATTTTGCGTCTCAAGATGCAGTAAGAATGTAAATGTGCAATTTAGTGTATCATCTTATAAACTTGATATTCTACCCAAACAGCTTACGCAAGTCATGCATTCGGATAGATAAATTTTATTACGCATATCCGGGTTTCTGTGAGTCACTTACGTGGTATGTTTTGTTGTCAACCACGACAAATTTATTTAAGGCTACATTGTATAAAGAGATCCTAGTTTGTTTCAATTTACTAGAACGGTTTAACATGGCTTTTGTTATTTGACAGCACATTAAAGGGTTTCAAATGAGAAATAAAGATATAAATAAAAAGTGTTAAATTCATATCTTCTACCCGACTTCGTCGGAAGGAGGGTGATTTTTTCGAGCGGATGTATATATGTACATTTCTTTGACAAGCCCCATAGCCCTAACGTTTTGACGAATTTTAACACATGAGGTGTCGTTAGAATCGTCTCAGTTGTCATAGTGATTAAGGGTATACAAATTTTAAATATGGTGTACGCAAACGGATTAATAAGGGAGATGCGACGATTTTTTTATCATAGATATATATATATAGGTCGCAAAAGAGTATGGTATAAAGACAATTCATTTTAAACAGTTGGGTATTTGTTTTTAAGGTAATTATTTAGTCATAATTTTATTTTTGATTTTAAGGCTCTACCAACGTACCTACGTAGTACGCTATTGCGGAAAGTCTGGAGGACTAAACAGTAGAATTAAAAGTGAAGTTTACGCACAAAATATTAGTTATTTTTTATTATTCAGAACGTTCCAAAAGGTGTAAATATACTGAGTATTTATGTGTTTTTTTATTGAGCGGACAACAGGAAAATCCTTAGCTGACTCAGTCCGCCGTTATGCTTTTATATACCCTGTGTACATACAAATTTACAAACAACACTTCAAAAACTTGTTGAAAGAAGTTAACACGACCGGGTCGCGACTAATGTTGCCAGATGTGCCGATTTGCGCGGGACGTCCTGATTTTCAGGGACTCTTCACAAGTTACACCTGACCGGGAGATAAAATGTCGCGATAAATATTTAATTTTATTAATAAAATTATTATTAGAAAAATAAAATATTTAACTTATAGAACGCGTACATAACAACAAT
>DWNY01001510.1:0-12529 GCA_018250635.1 Telegonus apastus
TATTATTAAAATATTTAACTTTATTTTATATCCCTGATATAATCAATAGGTATAATGCTGTGCAAATATAAAAATTAGATTATTGCAGTAGGCATAGATGAAAATTGCAGATGTAAACCCATTTTACTGGTAAAAATTAAGCAGAAATCCTGTTGATTCTTCCTCAGAAATAAAATAAAAAGATATTTTACTTTCAAAAAATCGACGAAATATTGTTAAAATGCTGTATTATACATTTGTTTAGGATTTACTGTATTATTTTTTCTTTCCATTCGAAACAGTCCAGAGTTACCATAATTGCTGTGGTGGTTGAAATACATTCTTTACTGATGCCCAGCAATTGTATACATTTAGTTTTAAAAAATTAGCTATTCTAAGCTCTGCGGGTTTTATTAAATCATGAGCGTCTTACTGATATTACTTACAGCTAGTGCGAATGAGTTTACCATTAAGTGTTTTATGTTTAATAATTGTTTCTTTATTTATCGTCTACACTTTATGCGATTAAAATAAAGCAACGATATAAAAAAATATAACCATTTTATTATATCGTTGTCTATTATCTATTTAATACATTACTCGTTATAAAAAATAAATAATCACTCATTTAATCAAACTGCACACTAATGTTGAACGATATACTTAAATATCTGAAGGTTTTTAAATTTTAAAAATGATATTTTGTCTCAAAAGCACCCTTGCCATGTACATATATAATCAACACATAGGATTGGACTCTTACTTGAGGCTGGTCACGGATGTGTTGCTACTCTGAGGAGTAAATAGGTACACCTTGTATAAGTGTATCACGGTTATAAGGCCGTAATAAGAGGTTTTCCTCCTAAATTTAACCTTTGGAAAACGAATGGGGGGTATTACTACAAAAGCATTACTTCTGTATGGCTGAAATAAATACATATACGGCTTGGATTGCCAATCTTTAGGATTTTTATATAAGAATTTAATGGCATGCACTCCTATGGATGGTAAGCGGCCCCGCCGCCCGTGGACATCTGTGGTCAACCACAGATAAAAGTAGATTGCTACCTGAGGTAGGTCGCAGATCCTTTGCTTGGAAAAAGCTGAAAAGATTGAAACCAATTCCACATGGAACAGGGGTTCTATCTAAAGCCGATCACAGATGCGTTGCCACTCCTGAAGATAATAATTGTTGCAACAAATAAACCAGTCCACACCTTTCTATCGAAGTGCAACAATAACATGCAGTGGTGTTACTTTTCCTATCTAAAATACACAGAACCACCACATTTCTTTACTATTATTATTATAAAATTAATAAAATAGCCCCACGGGTGGCTATGAACATTCAAATAATTTCAAGTAATAAAAGAGTACCTACCTACGTTTTAAAATAAATCTGCCTTATTGCGTGTTTCTTTCTCATTTAAACCACCTTAAGATTGATGTTATCGTCAGAAGAAAATTATATCTATCTTTGTGCAGACAATTCCGCTTTCCGATGATGACCCTTAATTTAAGTACACATTACATCATCGGTATCATTAAATATAATGATTTATGATAGGGAGGTACGTATATTCGATGTCGAGCGCGGAATACAGACAATCCAAAGACACTCATTAATAAAATCGGCATGTAATGCAATGGGCATCATAATTATAAAGACTAAAACGTAAATAAGTTACAGGCATAAAACAATACGTAACCCTAAAATATATTTCAATATAGGTAGATAAAGATATGTACTCTTTGGCTTTGCCTCAGGTCTTCCCCGTTAGCAAACGCCTGAAAAAAATAGATATCAATGAGGTTTAGGTAATATTAAGTATTACATACCTGAAATATCAGTATAACGATATCAACATTACCGACCTATTTAATCTAGTTTTTGTCTTATCTGTAAATAAATTGATATATCCCTTCATGCATCAGTCTTATGTGGTCCACTGCTGGCCATAGATTAATGCAAGAAAATAATGTTAAAAAGTCTTAAACAATTAAGGTAGTATACGATCATGTGATCCGTCTGATAAGTGGCTTCTGCTGCCCATGGATAACTTAGGTTATCGCCAAGGGGAGACAGGGAGGGGTAATTGTACCCTCTCTGTATTTTTTTAATTCATCAGATTCTTTTTTGGGGCAGCTACTAACCTCTCTTTTATAAATGCAAAACCACTGCTCCATATAGACACTACTCCCACCCTGGGTCAACAGCTTATGACGTTCTGCAGGTATCGACCAGGTAAACTTCGGATAAGATTAAAATCCTCCCTGAAGTCTACCATTGTTGTGTTAAAACAGACCATGTTCATTATTTATATTTAATAAACCTTTGAACTAAAATACGAGATATTCTTAACGTACCTAACGTTCTTAGTGTACCTAACACTCAGTAAGTTAGGAATTTGTCGTATCCCAATAAGAACAATTTTGAAGATGGTAGAACCCTACTTGGTTCGACTCTGGCGTCACCACTGCCACTCCTGTTTCTGCCTGATTACAGAGGCGTAAAACGCTGCTGTGTTCTGGTTTCAAGGGTCTTGTAAGAAAGACATTTTTATCCGACGCGTTCTAACTTAATAATTAGGGGCGTTTTTTCTAGTAGTATATCAATGATTAAGGGTAATCGAACCACAAGACTGATCTTATCTGGGGGTGATTACGAATGTCATTATAAAAAATGTACTATCATTGTTTTGCTTGGAGAAATAACCCTTGGAGGAATAAATTCCTCCAAAAAATAACCAGTTAATTTTTTTTTTATATTGTCAGGGATCAGTGTTACGACTGAGTGAGTGTTAATCTCAAGGTAAAAAATAATTAAACACTAACAAAATTTTTATTATCGTTGCAGTATTAACAAAGGCTTTATTTATATATTATTAAAAGTAAAATAAAATTGAAAATCTAGTTACTCATTAGATAAGACTTAGCACCAAAAACAAAGATACTCTATGGTGGTCCTGCCCACCACGCGGAAAAACTGGTAGGCGAAAACTAATCCTGGCCTAATAATTTTTATAAAAAAAATGAGACGTCAATAAAATTACACAGAAAAATATGAAAAGTGAAAGGTCATCTGATAAAAAATGGCACCCAAAAAACCAAAAGATACTACTCTCGATGAGAATTATTGGCGTACATGTATTGAAGAAGCCCCATTAAATGAAGAAATATGGAATGTGAAGGTTATTCTTATAGAAGCAGCTGGTAGTGACCAAGACCGTATATATTTAAATAAGTTTGAAATATTTGCAGCAGAAGAGAGAAGATTCGTAATAAAAAACATATGTAAAACAGAAACGATATTCATGGTGAATCAACTTGGAGGAGAAAAAAAAGTTAAAGACGATAATCTTCGTGTTTTTGAAGAGGGTCAAGCATTTTTAAAAGACAAGAAAGAAATACCTCCAGACATCCTCGCACTTATTATAAAGTACCTAATACTAAAAATGAAAGACGAATACCTTTTTATTAAACGTCAGAAATTGGAAGTAAGGGAGGGTATGAGGAAAGAATCAGCCACAATGATCAATAGAGCAGAAGTTAGAGGTACGGTCAACGTAAAGCCACCCGAGGAGGAGCAAGTCCAACCAGTCCAACCACCAAAAGATAAGAATAAGAAAGATCAACCTGAACCAGTACCAGAAGCTCCAGAACTAACCGAGGGAAAAAAATATAATACCTTGTTACGCGTAAGGGGAGAAGAATGGAGGGATAAGATTTATGTAGACGATTTTCCACTTGATGGACCTAATCTGTACGTAGCCATAACAGGATTCGTTGAACCTTTCTTAGCGGGATGTTTAATACATATTGGTATTCCGCTGACTGCTATAATTCAAATTCGTATAGATCCAACTACAATTAAGGTGCCCTCGAGTTTATTTAGAACGACTAAAAGAGGGCAAAGCCAAACCGAAATATTAGCTGCAAAAAGTCAAAAATTTTGGGACGATTTGCAACAACTACGCATAAGTAACAATACCTGCGATGATTACAAAAATACTGCTTTTGTAATATTTTCGCCTCCGTATTGGGAAACAGCAAGTTTATCCGGGAGTCCCGAAAAAATATATGACGAAATGTGTTATCTTATGTATGATATTCAAGATTTAACACGACAACATAGTCATTATTTGGATAATATGGACGTGATTAACATACCACAAGAGCCAGCAAACCTACAAAGTCAAAATATTTATAATCAACATATGGCTGAATTGCCATTAGAATGTGTGACTATCTATTCCGTTCTAGATAGTATTCTCCAAGCAGTTTGTAGCAGCCAGCAAATAGAAGATGATAGTAGCAAAACTTCGTTATCTACTGCCCTAACGTTGAACCAAACTCGACAAAGCTTTAAAGATGAAGATAAGTATGAAAAAGCAGAAACTTTAGTAAAAGAAGTTTTTAAAACCCTATGTAGTGCTGATTCTACAAAAAAAAATTATCGCGTGACTTACGGCGAAGAGTACGAAAATCACAGAGACCCAATAGTTATTAATTTTGGCGATTTAGCAAAATACAAGATTTTTCATTTAGGCAACATAAATATGAATAATATAATTGGTTCTATGCTGTATGGTATACCGATATTTAAGTTATGGCAAAATCAAAATCGACAAAGTGGAGAGTTAGAAGCTAAAATAAATTTTCACGTCAATGTTCTTTTATCCTGTTTTGAAAGAAAGGACGTAGAAACTGTTGAATTAAACAGGCTTATACATATTTTGGCTTGTAGAAAGATGTACAATAACCGTAGTTCCTTGAAAGTAGGGCATTTGCCACCATCAACATTATCAGAATTTAAAAAAGTGTATCTGAAACGTACCGTACTTGCTGAGCCACTTCCGGCATATTCTTTGTTATATCGGTCTTGGAGTTCTATATCTACCCCGTTTGCTTCCCTGGTCAAGAACGAGAAGTCTAATGATGATGATGAAAGTTCTGAAAATTGTCGAATAAAATTTTTATTCGACTGTCCTGATATTAGTGAATTAGTTTCTGCTGCTGAGATCGCTTCTGATAAGCCAATAAGTCATATGATTGATGATTTTGAGTTTTTTGAAGAACATTCTGGTATAAGCGCCTTCCAAACAATGGTTAATGCTTTTAATTCCTTTAACTGCGTTGATTATAAATATTGTGAGGTAACGGATTGTTTAATACTCATGTTTTTTAATAGTCACGATAAAGACGGCGTGGCTCGTGAAGAATGGCGGTGTCATCTTCCTACGCCCTTATGTTTACAAGATTTTTTTGATTTCGTTCTGGAAGAGGATTATGATTGGATAAAAAAAGAAGAGGATCTTTACACAGAAAATACAGTTCAGAGAATACAATCCGTATATAAAAATTGTTATGATAATTATGATGAAAAAACTTGTCTCGAGAACACAGAAATAAGTATGGATCTTATAATGGAAGGTTCTCTCAAATATGAAGAAATTGCTAATGTTGAAGAAGCAACTCTAGAAAACACAGAAAATAAGATTAAAACGACGACTACGTCACCTTCTACTGTCACTACTGACATGGTTTCTAAGAGCAGTAAGAAAATGAAGTCTCCAATTTTTGCGTCTAAAAATTTTAAGCAACCGTTTTTAAACGATGTCTCAAGCAGCACAATTGAAATACCCAAGAAACCGTTCTCTGGTTATAATTTAAGCGATCGGAGAGTAGAAATATTTGGTAAAGATTCATGTTTTTTCTCTAAAGATGGAACTAATGTTTTGACAAAATATACTATTATGATACCGGGAAATGCCGAAAATATCATATTAAAAGTTGCACCTGGTAATGATAATATAGAATTTTGGATGCATAAAGCTTTAGGTGAAGTTGAGCCTCACATTGTTGATACATGCGAATCATTTAGGATAAGCAGCAAAAATAATTTGATTATTTATGTTAAAAAACAATCATACATGGTGCCCCTACCCACTTTGGATTTATCTTTTACTCGTCCAGTAACAGAAAAGGACAAACCTGTTAAGTCATCACCTCATAATAACTTTAGTTCTTCAAAACTTCAAATCATGGAAAATAAATCATTTTATGCTTTGAATGTTACCTGGCCTAATGGGCTTATTACAGAAACCGTCCATGAAGATAATTCTCCTACCATGTCCCATATCAAACAACACTACATTGCTCCAATATTAAATTTAGATGAAGATATGAGGTGTATCAGTTTGAATGGTGATGTAATTATTTTTAAAAAATCTGGGGTCATAGAAATACTTCGCCCCCATGGAGCATTCATTAAAATTATGAAATGCGGTAAAAGAATTGTTCAAGATATATTACTTGAAGACTTACCTAGTGACACCAGTTCTGATAAGAGCAAGAAAGGAAAAGGGAAAGAAAGAAATAAACCTAGTAAAGCATCTTCAAAATCATCTAAAAACGTAATAGATGATGATAAAGTATCTGATATGAAAGCACCTGAATACGAGCTATTTATTGATGAGTTTGAAACAATAGAAGCAGACGGCTTAAAACAAAAATGGGTTAATGATATACCGATAGATACGAAGAAATTATTAATAAGGACTGCTACTGATTATTGTTCAGGCGAAGTATTTTCAAGACGTATGGATGGTACGAGTGTATTGTTAAATAAGGATGGAGTTCATATAGTAAGTTTTCCCGATAATACGAGAATTATTACAACATTTATAATAGATGAAACTGAAATTTACCCAGAATGGACTGATGAGGAAATTGAATATTTTACACTGTTCGATTCTGATACAGTAGAAAATGGGACCATAACATCAAAAAGTTCTTCATCGCAACGTAGTTCTGCAGAAACGTATAGGCACAGCAACAGTGTACCAAGTTTAGAAGAGGTAGAGAACCATGATGAAACTAAACACAAAGAACGTAACGATGGTTATATTTCTATACAACTTATTTTTATCATTGAGCATAAAAATTTTGCTACTGTGACTCTTAATAAAGCAGATGGAAACGTATCTATAACGTCACCTAACAATGTTAACGTTACACTGAGCCCGGAAAACAATTATAATTTTATACTGGACAATGCAACAAAAGCAGAATTTAATGGGCAAGACTTGAACATAACTTACAAAGCATGCCTTCGATGTGAATCTTATACATCATGTAAAGTAAAGATAAAATATGACGAAATACCTAGTGCAACAAACTTCCATAAATGTTGGCTCAAAATGGAAGATTCTTTTAATAAAAGCATTTCAGTTAACGATGAAGGCAATATTAATATAATTGAAGACGCTGTTTCCGACGAAGTAACGTTAGAAGAAGATTTGAGTAATACAGACAAGACTGAATGTAAAGATCGTAAAGTAAAATCTGAAACTTCTCTAGGGAAATGTAGGGAAGTATATGATGCAAAGTCTATGAGATTTTTTGTTTTAAGAAGGTAAGATTTTAACTTTTTTTGTTTTATTAATAATGTGCGCATCTGCAAATTGTATAAAAACATGTTATTTCAGAGAGCTTACCTGTTCAGAACTAGTACATCGTGTCTTGGCGGACTTGTACAAACAAAACTGTCGTTGGCAACCATGGTGCTCCATCAACCAATATGATACATTTGGTGACAATCGTAGCATTTTGTCTATACTCACTCCTGTACACCTCACTGAAACGGAGGTTAAAATTATTTATTATTACATACAGATTAGACTATAACAGTAGGTAACATATGAAATTAGGTATATGTGCGAGTATTTTGGTCTTTGATATTATTGTTTTTATAGAAATGGTTAATGGAATCTCAATTTGCCGATAAACCAAAGTATCTTACGTACAAAGATCTTAAAGAAGATACCGGCAAAGGTTTCTACCACTGGATGCGTCCGTATGGGAGGTTTAAACCGACATACAAGAAGCCAGACAATGTTGTGCCAGATAGACTACCCAGAGCTTTTGTGCTAAGGTTCTTGATCTACATATTTTCTACATTAATTTTGTTTTATATCATCAGATGAATTTTCATGGGGTTTCCGCCGCGTCATTGTTCGATGATACGTAGGCTAACTGCCTGTGTAGCATCGAACATCTGAATCGAATCCTACTCGTAGAGTAATTATTATGAGTTATATTTTAATGACCAAAATGAAACCCATTCCTTTACTTTTCTGTTTTAGTTTTTCTAATACGCTACAAGATGTGATTTTTAAATGGAGTAAAAACTTCTTCCTCTTGTTGTTGCAAACTTCTTACTTGTTCTATAGAAACCTAGAGCAACAATGGAGTGAGGCTAAACGTGAGAAACTTAAAGGTGCTAAGGAGCTCCTAACAGCCATATTGCGGTATCGCCGCCTGATGGAGTCTGACAGCGACACCATCTTGTACGTGCCCATACGAGACCTGCGTCCAGAGGACGAGCGCAGAATCGATGATATCATACAAGCAATAGCTAATAGGTAGGATTTGAAATTAGATATTCCTTGAGGTGTTTTAAGGGATGTATATATCTTTAATTTGAATTGAATCACGAGGAATTTTCACTTATGAACAGTGAAACGCAGGCCTGTGTGAAGTCTCACAGTGACTGAAGGATATAATTAGATTCTGTCATTATCAATTTTACCAAACCATTTATCAATCAAATGCTCTGCTACTGTTGGTCACGGGTATTATCTCTGAGTAAGCAGTGTTAAGACAATAGTCCAGTTAAGTATGGATATAGGTAAGTTTCATACCTCTGAGAACTTGTTTTATCATCTCAGACATACATATATGCGCGTACTTGCGTCTCCTCGTGTTGTTAGTTTTACAGATACCGATTAAGCAAGGTTTTTAATAATAATAAGAATAAGTATTAATGAGTATGTCTCCCACCTTATTATTTATAGTTTTTTTTAATAAGGAATAAGGATACTTAAAAAAATCGAGCTTTTCAAAGGTTTACATTTCGTTTCCTCATGTTGCGAGACCGAATTTCATACCAAACCCACTATTCAGATTTCTTCTAGCATTCCAGGCGTTAAGAAGCTGACGATGCCTACCTAATTCTACTTCTTAAATCACCCATACACTTATTGGACATAATTATATATTTTTATACGATATGACACAATCGAATAAAGCTCTTTTTGATTTAGCTAGTAAATAGTAAAAGCAGATACCTACAAATATACTATCTGTTCACTTTGTTTGAACAAACTTCTAGCGTTCGCTCAGAGGCTTCCAGTTGCGTTTATTGGGAGATCCCGGAATCCTCTTTGACTGCAAAGTTATGTGGAATAATTACATCCATAGCACTGGCTAATGTTGTGATAATCCCACATAACCCGGTGTCGCTACCACAGCGATGGCGGGTAGGTACCTTTGAAAGGTTTCATCTTCGAGAACGAAAAAAGGTAGCTTATAATATTTGTACGTAAATTTAGTACAGTGTTTGATTGTTTATAGTTTACTGCAAAAGGGTTTCAGTACCTATCTATTATTATATATGTTGTTTTTGTTATAAAATTAGAACGTACGAAGATTTGAAATATCGGCTAGCGGAAGACATGCAGAAAAGAGCAAAACCCACAATAACGACCAAGCCGCCAAGTCGGTCTGAAGATTTGTCCTTAGAAGGAGAGTTGGAAGGTAGTTACCTTAGGAAGGTCTATACCTTTATTCACATAAGCGCAGACTTAGTGCCCACCTAGAAAATATTTATTTTCATTTTTACAAGCTTTCAGTTACTTAACGGTTGAGTTAGTAGGCTGAATGTCAAATCTAGCAAATGAATGTGAATCCAGTTAACGCCAACCGATTAAGTTGATATGAATTTAATTTGAATGACAATGTATTATTAACTTGGTGACGTTATTCTTAATCCAATATGGTGGACACTCTAAGAGGGCGGACCAATTATTTCCATGGACCCCCATGATATGGGTATAAGAGGGGTTTCTGGAATTACTAAAAATAACGTTATTAAAAGATTCTTTTTAGAAACTTTATTTTACCTAATACGAATTTATAATTACTCTAATATAAATAGTGTTGTATGATGGTGTACTTATATAGGTACCTATATGGTATGATAGATATGACCTTAGGTGGTATGTTATTAGATTGGTATTTTTTCTTAGAAATCCCCGACGAGTTGGCCGTGATGGAGGAGAAGCGGGAAAGTGTTGTCAAGGAGGTGGAAGCGGTCGCGGAAATGAGTCCAAACCTGAAGCGGTACTGGCGTCGACGCGCCGAAGAGTATAAGGAGGAGCAGTTTTACAAGTTTGTGTTCATTCATTCGATCGTTGCGGTGGGGCGCTCGCAAAAGGGCTTGGGGTCGACCCTTGTACAACCAGATAGGCAAGCAAACAATGAATTTAGGTAGATAGATACATTTTGTTGTCCATGGGTGTTTGAGTACCTACGTAATCTACCTACTTTATGTACCTATGTACGTAGATAATATAAACTAGGTAGATTAGTACCTACATAGTATCTAAGTATTAGTCTTTGTGGCTGTTGCAGCATCCAAAGAACCTTGTAAAGGACGGTGACATTAGGAAGCGTCATTGATATTCGTACATAGGTTGATATTTTGAGCAGTGGTTTTAAATTTTCCGCTCACTTGGCGTATGACTAAACAAATAACCACGTATGTACTTCTACAACACTACTACTTGATAATCAAGACACTACAAAATACGACACGCACGGTGTCAATTGCTTTAGATGAACGTGAAATCAGAAATCATGAAGTACCTACCTAATGCTTAGGTCGCACTCATCGCGATTAATTTCGGCGTAGACAAGGGGAAAATCTGCGTTATCGGTCTACGGCGAATGTCCATGGCCACATTTCCCCGTTGTCAATTTTATCGAGAAGCCTTCGAAGCAACACATCCGCCAAACGACGGCACAGCCATCCAAATTAGATGCAGTCGCGCAAGCGAAGATAAAACTAGTTGATATATCCGCGAATCTAACAACAGTGGAGCGATGTTTTCAAAATTTCGCCCGAAGGCGCGAAGTATTCGCGAAGGTTCGGCTACATAGGTACATCGCGTTAAATGCGGCCTCGTATGTCTACAATTTGGTGCAGAGTCTATTCAAATTTTAATCAAATCTATTTTTATAAAAAAAGTCAAAAAACTATCTGCTAAATAGGTAGGTATCTAGGTACGAATAAGTAGATACTTTGTACCTCACAATCGAATCCTTCCAACCAGGTATCTTCTCAGAGAGGGTAGCGTACCTCCGTACTTCCGTAACGTGCTCGGGGGCGCCATCTGGTGGGAGATGAACAACATCGCCGACGAATCCGCCACTAAGGCCGAGCGGCGGAAGATGAAATGTGTTTGCGAAGAGGATGAAACCTCCACGCGTGACGTCACCGAACCCCCTGATACCACAAACCAAACACCATAACTGCCATACAAACCCAATAACTAACTTTATAGGATAGAAGTTGGTAGCAAACGTGTATGTAGTTAATCTGATACCTAAGTGGTCTGTCACCTTTGGACATCTGTTATCAACCCCAGATAAGATTAGAGTCCTACTTGGTCGGCCATAGATGCGTTGTTACCCCTGAGGATTTTAATGGGAACGCCTACCTGTTGTCTTCCTTATAACAGCTTTCAAACCACAACACAGCAGAGCTTGACACTGCTGTTATTGGGCAGAAAGGGTGTGACAGTAGTGCCGCTTGGACGAACCGTGAAAGATTTGGCCACCTTTACGACGGCTTCCTACAGATGGACGCGGACCAGGAGTTCACAGACTCTACTTTGGATATACGTCGTCTTTGGTAGAGCATACGAGTCTCCTCTTCTCGAGTTTTCCTTTCAATTTACATCCCTTCCACTTTGATCAATTAAGAAAACCGACAGACCGACACGTAATTTCGTGAAAAGTAAAAACAATCTTAATACTTGACATGAATAAAAACCATACCAACTGGACAATATTCCGTAAAGGAATGCCTAGTTACGTTTAGCTGTGAATCTTACCCTTATGTCCTACAAATGAACTGTAGCCTGCTGAGCAACGAAACATTGAGATTTATTTACAGATTTGATCCCCACTTCTTTCGCTCCTTAGTCCTCTTGCTCTGCGATATACGATTTACGAGATATTAATATGGTATATTTCAACTGTAGCAAGTCTACCCTACCTATCATGTGCCGTGGGAAGCCGAGGTCAGGAGAATAATTTAAATATTAAAATAATTTCCTGCAATGTTATTGCCTTTATTATAGGTACTTTAAATACATAATTATTAAGTTGTTTCATTTATTACAGACAGAATAACTAGTAACTACATAATTGAACGTAGTCGCATTTAAATTTGTGGGAATTGCTAATACTTCATGCCAATGGCATTCGTGGCAAACCTATTCCTACTTCTTATTTTTGCTAACCTACCTCTAGGTTAGCGAAGTGGATGAGCAAAAATAAGAAGTAATTTTATTGGTACCTACTTAGTTACCTATAGATAAATCAGCTTGAAGACGTTTTGGCATTTGTAATAAGTGCACGAACAGCAGATAAGTACATTCGATAGGTAGGTACCTAATGTTACACAAACGCAATTTTTTTT
>DWNY01001511.1:0-12529 GCA_018250635.1 Telegonus apastus
ACGTTAATTGAATGTTTATAATAATAATATGTAATAAAAGAAATCGTGAGATATATGGTTTGCCAACTCCAATATCATTTGGTTATCTCAACGGACAATAGGTATTAGGGACTAATTCTTATTTTGCTTATTATGAAACTATTTTCATGAGTGATTGCTAATGCCAATTACCTACAATATTACTATTCGTATATTAAGTACATCATGCAAATTTTTGTATAACAAAAGTAAACTAACAGGGATTGACATAGCAAAGTAAATGTAAGTTACCTTATATTGGCTCACTTATACCTACTATTATAACTATGATATATTCTAAATATTATCGTTATAATAGGTATCGTTCGAATTATCATTATAATGTATTTTAAAAAAGGCTTTATTGATAAGTCGTCAGAAGTACATAGGTATAGTCCACAGCTTTCAATAGTGGAAACCTAAGTTATTTTGCAATAATGTGCTATGTAGCAAATATAAAAAATAATTAAAACCTATATATCCGCATTGCTAGTATGTTTATAATTCTCTTCAAGTGTGTTTAGAAAAAAGTAATTTATATAAACAAACATTTGTTTACGCGCAAAAATTTTGTGAATGTGTACCCTACATCCTATAAGGGGCTGTGTGTGTATGCAGACAATTATGTTTTGGGAAGCGTTGAATTCATTTCACAGTTGGGGTTAAGTATTCACTCTTCAGAATAAGTGCTTACACGGCATCTAAGTACTTATACCATGATAATATTGTTAAAAATTAAACAGGTGTTATTTAATCAGTATCTAGTAAGTTGTAGTGTTTAGTCACCGATCCAGTTTTTACAGCAGAAACTTTATAAATTACATACGCCTGCATAAGGAAAAGTCCTCTTTAATAATTCAAAATTAAAAATCTTTTATCAAAGAAGATCCTTCACAGAATTCTTATAGAACATCAATCATTTACCATTACTTCGCAAGGTGTTTCGTCGTGGGGAAGCTGTAATTTGTTTGTCGCTGTCTTATGTAGTTTTCGATTTTTTCAACACAGATCACACACCGTTAGTGGTGGGATCAGTGGGACCTTATGGGGCTCACCTCCACGACGGCTCAGAATACGATGGCAGTTATGCGGACACCACATCTGTTCAGGTATAAATCATGATATTATCAACTCCCACTTTAAACAAAGAACTAGGTCACTTAAAAGTAGATTTGATAATAAACCAACCTCAATTCAAATTAGGCAGTCGCCTATTTCTATTTGTAAACCGCCGGGTGCTTTCAAGCACCCGGTTTGCAGTCACTGTGATCGATTTTAAATTAAATTTTCACTCGACTTAAACCTTTAAATTCCGAATGAGAATTTTTATTGTTGTTCATTATGTGATATTTCTAATAGGGTTCCATGAGAGTATTTCGTAATATTGTTCTGTATGTTATCTAGTTGTATAAAGGAATTAAATATGTTACATATGAATATACTTATATATAGCTAAGCTTATTCTAAATTATGCTTATTCATAACAGTTTACTCTAATGGCAGGTACGAGGTAGATCATTATTGTGTATTGTTATTGTATTATTTTAAAAATGATTACCTAAGTGTGGCGATCCATCAATGGTCAATGTAACAAACTACAAATTTTCTACATATCTATTGGATTGGGCAAGCAACTACATGTTGCTACTATTGTTAAGGTAATCATGACGCCTAACACACGCTCGGGGAATGCCAAATGAGAAAACCAGAGCGTCTTAGTTAAATGGGCCGGAGGAGATCTTTCTCCCCTGACAGTAGCGGCTGTACTACCATGTCGGTGGTATGAAGAAAAGCAGCTTGGAAAGCGATCTTGATATGTTGTAAAAGTGCTATAAGTAGAAAGGAGATCGCAGAGCTTGATCGGTTAAGACTAATTTGCAATCGAGTGACTGGTAATCAATGTTACAATTCGTCTATTCAGTAAACCCTTCGGAATAAGCTATGGAGTTGTGAAGATATAAAGTGAATGAAAAGACGATTTATTTAGTGGCTCCTAGACGATGTTTGTAAGATCACTAAATCCTCAAGTGGGCATGGCAGGCCAAGTAAGAAAGCAAGAAGTGAATGCTACTTGCCTTCAGCCTTCCAGAGCCCAGTGGGTAATGCAAGAGCGAAGTGATTAGTTTTTTGTGGGTTAAAATACCACATAATCCCTTTTCCAAGATCTCCCAAGTTTTGGAAAAGTTCCTTCATAACAATAAAACTACATTATTTAATGATTTGGTACCATGTTTATAAATATTTGTCCTAAAGTAGCGATAAATGTCTCGACAAGAGGCTATTAATTTTTATCATAAAGTAGGTAAATAACTGCGTGCTGCTTGTCATCGCTCTTATTGTCGTTATGCAGATTACTGTTCATAAACATGAACTCAAATAAATAATTTATCGTATAGACTACGATAATAATATTAAAACTTTCTCCAGTATCTTAGCATAGACTGCTTTAACGTCGAATAAAGAATAATACTATTTTTTATCTAGTATATTTAAGATTGATTCCTGAAATACCTATAACTCTTCTTACCAATCACAAAAAATTAATTGTTTATATACAAATAATAAAAGTCTTCTAGTTTGCACTAACACTTACTTAGCACTAATTCGCAATACATTATAATTCAGTTATGACTGTCATAAAGTAAAAATAATTTTAATAATTGTACGGAATCCTTTTAAACAAGAACGTACATAGACTAGTAAAGGTTGAAAGCTCGCAGCTAAATCGTAAAGAGGGTCGTAAAGTTGCCGGCAAATTAAAATTTACATCGGCAATATGAAAACTCCCTTTCCATTTCTCCTCTTTTTTTCTGGACCGAAAATATTTGACTGGGGTGGACAAGTTAATTAATGAAACCTAGAACAAATGAATATTAGAAACAAACGAAAATATGTTTTATTCAAAGTGCGACGCCAAATTTAAATGAATTTACGATTCCTTTTCTTTATTTAGAGAGCAATTACGTAGACGGCGTTTTCAGGCAATAACAGCCAGCTCATTGACTTTTATATTTGCATTCTATCGCGGATATAAATTAATATTACATTTCGGCAGCTTTCGGCTTTCTAGGAACCGTTCGTATCAATATGAGATTATTACGGTAAACGATTATAAGCGTATCAATTTGCGAATATTAACTCTGCTATAATATTATTTTCTTATTGTTCTTTTATATAATTCTGATACATTTTCTTGTTATAAAACTTCCTACAAGTTTTTAAGTGACTATCAACTCATCTATTTTTTAAAGCCAATCTCATAAATCCCAAAATTCATTTATCTAGCAAACAGATAAAAGCTATCGGCCGTTACTTATTCTTAAGTGCTTTATTTTAAGTGTCGTTTATAAAATCCAGTAAAGTATCGAGATCAAATTAAGTAACAATAATATTACCGGTGTGATTGAAATTTTAATTTGTGAAACCTACGGACCGTCATTTTATGGTTTGGTCCACTTTGATCACCAAGGTGATATTACCTGGGAAATAATCATGTACGTAAAAATAAGGGTATGTACGGACGTACGTAAAAAAATAAAAAATGATAAATAAACATTATCAGACATGTAAAAATGCACTAATGAAAAATTTTACGATGCACTCGCTATCTGACGGCTGCAAAATTTGTAGGTGGTGATAAAATAATATATTGAAAACAATTCCAAACGTGCCAAACGTATGTTTGCACGTACCTACGAGAATATCGGAGATTAAAATAGGGTTTGTTTAATTATACAATTTAGTATTATAAAACTTTTGAGTTATTATATGTAGTTTACATGTTTCCTTGTCAATATAAATATGTACCTATCATTGTAACACACCTTTCACTATTGTTTTAAGGAACTCTCAGTCGTGTAAGTTTCCTCAGAATGTTTCCCTTCACCGATATGGCATATAATAATTAATTCCTAATACACAATATCATCATCGCTCCAGTATTACTCTTCCTTTGCCAGTCAAAGCTTTAACTTTTTTCTAAAAATGAAAAAGATGAAGAGCATAAATTTTTCCACAAATGAAAGTGCAGAATGTTTATCATTTTTACCGTACCGGTGTCAGCCATACAGTTTTGAGCAGACATTAGCTCACATCCCCTCCCTCACAATATTATCCTCTATGTTAAAGCAAGTAGGCAGGTAATAGGTAATTCATTTCTCATACGTAATATCTGTTAATGTGTACAGCCTTCATGAAATAAATGTTTAACGAACTCGATAATGCGATTCATATCCGGAACCCTCTCGTTGGCAGACGTGGGCGGCTTCCATTAATATATTTTACTAGGTTCTGCTCGCAACTTTGTTTACGTGGTCTATAGCAAAGTTAGGTACATGTTTTTTTGTGAGACCCTTCCATCAAACATTTAACTCTATTATGAGATATACGATTAGCATCAGTCAATAGTTTTGAAATAATGTTTCATTACACTATACAGTTTCGTTTTTACTGCAAGGATAAATAGGGACTGTGTCTTGGGCCCCGGCATAACGGGGGCACCAAAAATCGATATACTCGCTTACATGAAATTAACTAAAAAAAGAGAAACGTACAACCGAAACAGAACCTACTAATATTTATGAGATAAAAGAGTAGAACTCCTCGGAATTAGGTACCCTGATTTTACATAATTTAAGATTACTCAGCTACTGCTGATTGGGTACTTACGAAAATTAGTAATAACATTGAGTATCTATAATAAAATAATTAACATTCAACTGACCCTGAGTTTTTAAATTATTACCATTTAACAGGATCCCAAATTTTTGTGTCCCAGGGGCCCCGCCTTTACCGCAGTTTCTTGATCGATCTTATTTTTTGTTTTTACATATTTATAAAGTTTATCACTTTTTTAAATAGACTATGCGAGAGTGGCATCGGCCACGCATACAAGCCTTGGTGGAAGGTGGCGTTGATCTACTGGCTTTGGAGACAATACCTTGCCAAGAGGAAGCCGAAATGCTCTGTGATTTGCTACGAGAATTCCCCCACGTGAAAGCCTGGCTGGCTTTCAGTTGTAAGGTGAGCGAGAAAATTAAGAAAAGGGTTTATATTAATAAATTGCCTCAACGTGTTTTCAGCTTTTAGCCGTGTTCCGCTTGACTAATTAATTACATAGGCTTAATTCCAAAAGTCAACTTAAACTCCTCTGTAATTACTGAATATTTTATTTAGCCTTGTAACAGCAATTTTAATTATTTTAATGTCGGTATGTACCTTTTAACGGTGAACAAAACGTGCCTACAGTTGTTAGTGGGATGTGAGTGTGTTTAACAGTTTAAGTAATAAGTACGACAGTAAATAATCACGGTATTGCGTTATATTTCCGCGAAAAGACTGGTCTTACATAAAGATCCTGTCACCAATAGGATTATACAAACAATGAAATTGTTGTCTAGGTATTCTATTTTACCTGTACCTATATTGCGTTATAGGTACCTTTTTACTTATCTAACATATTATGTCTCCTGAAGATAACATGTTTACATAAGAATGTATATAGTAATTATAGTTATAATCTTCACAATCTAAGTTACACGACCATTTGTAGCTAACTGTATTCATTAGGGAGTCATTAGAAAAAAAATAATGTTGTAATCACGTGGGTGAAGTCGCCGAAAAACGTAGTATTCATATAAGAATTTCATTTCTTAGATGTCAAAGCTCACGTGTAAAATTGCCTGCGAAAATTACGCTCCTAAATAACCTTGCCCGAACGAAGGTATTTTTCTTTCATATTTAGGTAACAATTTTTTCTGATAAGCTTTGTCTTTATTTCTCAACAGGACGACCAAAGTATCGCTCACGGCGAGAGCTTTCAAAAGGTAGCGAAAAAATGCTGGGAGTCGAATCCGGACCAGCTAGTCGCTGTTGGCGTGAATTGCTGTGCTCCTTCTTACGTGTCGAACCTACTAAAAGGTTTTAATGATGACAGACCACAAGATCCAATCCCACTTATAGTTTATCCCAATTCTGGAGAAAAGTACAACCCACAAATAGGGTAAGAGAATTTTTCTAACACAAAAATAGAGTAGCAAATGAGCACGCGGTCCACCTGACGGTAAGTGGTCACAGCAGCCCTTGGATGTCTGTGAACAACACCAGATAAGATCAGAGCCTTACTTGAGGTCGGTTACAGATGCATTTCTACCCCTATCGTTGATAAGTAGGTATGTGTTTCTTATTACACCCTTCAAACCAAAACACAGCAACGCTAAACTGTTGTTATTAGGGAAAACACGTGTGTGTGGTGGTGCATTCGGAATCGAAACACAAAGGTTTTTACAATTTTCAAATTTAATTGAATTTAAACAAGTTTTCGACAATACCATATAAAAATAAGCAATTTGAGCCTCATCGTTGCTACGTTGACGGCCTAGCATTGTTACATTCCGGGAAGGGCAAATGAAATTGTATTTTGTATTGCTTGTTATTTGTACAAAAACACGCAACGATCTTACAGTAACTAGTTTCATGCTCTTAAAGGAAATTACCTACATAAGTAGGAACGTTATTTTCTTTAGGAATCCGTAATATGTTGGCATGCTTCAGTGAGAAAGTTTTATAGAAAGTTTAAATGATAGATTTAATGATACCAAGTTTTAGAATACGGATACGAAAATAGAATTTTACAGATAGGTAGGTAAAAGTGAAGCATATTTCTGACTTATCAATTTTCAACTGCAACTTCTGTTAAATGCCACAAATTACCTAATAACGTAATTTTAGGTGGATAGATAGAGACAAATGCGAGGCAGTGGAAGTGTACATCCAGGAGTGGCTGGATCTGGGGGTTCGGTATGTAGGCGGGTGCTGCCGAACGTACGCAGCCGATGTCACGCGGATACGGAACCAGGTCAACTGCTGGCGCGACCGCTGGCGATTCCAGGCGAAGTATCAAGAGGACTTGACTTCCGAACAAATCCGCCTCCGAGAAGAGAGTGCGGTCAACTAGATCTGATTACCTACTTCTATATAAAAGCGTTACGCTCTAATATTGTATTGGCATCTATATCAATTTTGAGATTTATTTTATTATTAGTCAAAACATATGAATAATGTGAAATAAGTTTATGATATTTAGAGGTTCCTAAAACAAATAATTTTCTATATCATAAAACTGTTAGATCTAATAGAATTGTATTGGACTTTTTCATCTATGACGAGACAAAATGAGCAATATTAATTACAAGTTGGAACAGGCGACACAACGTGGCTGAAATCCCTCTAGAAAATATACCTTAGACATGTTTATTTGTGTTTTTTATAAATATAACATTATAAATAAAATAAAAGCCACTTAACCACGAAAAAAAAGTATTTTTAATCACATTAGATGATTGGAAGCTATCCGCAAATTCAATTTATCATAGTTTCTCAATTTGCCTGCTGGCAAAGCTCACTGCTATTAGGTAATAGCCAGTTTTAGCCCAAAGCGGGTGTGAGTACAATTTTTTATATTATGATAGTACACTAAAATGGAGTTCACCTGATGATAAATACCAACTGCTGTGCGTCAAATGGACATGTGTGATCAACGGTAACATTCGATAGGATTTGAGTTCTACTTGAGGTCACAGATGTGGACCAAAGGTCTCTCCTCTTCTAGTCTATAAACCAGAATACAAAGGCCGTAACACTGAATGTATGTATGTGACAAAAACACTAGGAGTAATTCTAAGGCCTCTGGAGTGGACTTGCGAAGGTCTCTACCATGTTTAATTTTTTAAGAAAATGGATTACATAACAGAAATATTAGATTATTTATAGAAATGTTATTATCATTGCGATTCCGTAAAAATGTACGATCCGTTCATACAAAAGAAACTGAACGGACGTCGATGGAAGCGTAACATGAATAATAGCGCAGAAAACTGCGGAACCGTCGACGACGGTTGACATTCGGAAGTCAGTAGTTCCTGCTTCTCGTTATTCCTTCGAAGGATTGCGAGGTAAAGAAAAAGTATTTTATACACATATACAAAATTTCTGTTTACGATACAAAGAATGACTACATATGTACATTTGATTAGTTAACAGACTATCGAGTCATGGGCAATTGGTGATTTTTTATCACAATGTATCATATTTCCTTTGTTACTACGTAATATAAAAATGTGGTCGTGTTTATCAATTCGCAGTTTAAAGTCTACTCTTGTAAAAAGTATTGTAATTGTTGTAATATGATGATAAAAATAATCATTTTTGGTAATGATGATGATGTTAGTAGAAAAATGCTAGGTAATTTGGGAGTAACTAACAAGCATGCAGTCTACTTGATGGAAAATAGCCCGACTGTGAACGTCTGTAATCAACCTCATATAAGTTCACAATGCTATCAAGGGAGACATACTTATTTATTCGAGGTGTTCCAACATAGTCCTCAGGGGTAGCAACGCATCTATGATAGACCTCAGGAAGGATTTTAATCTTGTATGGGTTGATCACAGACGTCCATGGGAGGCATTGGTTGCTTATCATCACGTGGACGGCATGCTCATTTGCTACCTCATTATTAAGTTTAAAAAAACACCTAAGATATATAAAATTAAACATTTTTCATTGTAAGTAGGTACGCGCCGGATTAACAAGGTGATTAGATCTATACTTATGCATAATTTATGTAAACATTACCTGTCTTCCGGCTTACTTCAACAAAATTTTGTTAAACATATATGTTAAAGCAAACTTTGTTTAAAACACATAAATTTTGACTTACAACAGTTGATTCGCTCTAGAAAGGTCAGAAAGCTGCAAGTGTAAAAAAGCGTAAAATACAAACGTAGATCGTGGCAATCTACGTACCTAAGTAGTACCTAGTTACATAGGTAGCAGTCAGGTACACAAAAGTGCAACATAAAACCTACTTAGCAAGAAAATACAATTATGAAGACCATTTAAGTAATTCACTTCCGAATATTTAAATACCAGACTTTTAAGGTACCTCCATTGCACGCTGTGTGACTGTGAACTCATGCTCCATATTACATACCAATATGCAATTTTTACAGTTTTTATAGTCAATGTAATGTAATGGGAATTGAAACACACTACAAATTCCTCGCAATTAAAAGTGAGCGGTAATGATCTCCGATTTAATTATTATAATTGACCACGAGACCTAATGAGTGTTTCATTGGAAAACTCGTACATTTGTTTTATGAAAAGTAACAATTAAATTATTTAAATAGGTGTTGTGGTTGGTCGGTGGCAAATATTTTTTAGGATGAATACTGTTTTCGGTGTCGGTTTTGGTTGGAGATTTATGTAACTGATTGTATTTTGCAATTTTTTTATAAGTGACATTAATTTTACCTTAATTGCCACATGCAATTTTTTTCTCAAATGTTAAGCAATTAAATAACATTGAATATTTTTTTAGTTTTTAAAAACAACGAAATAGCAATGGCTTAAATACACACGTTTTATCAGATGGCCAGTGTGCATTAAACATTTGTAATGTTTTGTATTTTAATTACCTATCTATGCTGAACGCTTTCTACTATACCAGCAAGAGCACGGATTCCGTATTGCGGTTGCTTTGACAAACAAAGACAAATATCTACTTACGTACAATTTGTGAACCTTCAATTCTGCCTAATAATAGTAGTGCTAAACTGTAAACTGCTGTATTCCTGTCTAAGGACTGTGGTAAGGGGGACATAGTTGTCGAAGGTGTTCTAATTTTTTCCTAAGGAGTAGCAACGCATTCATGGTCATTGTCGGGTAGGTATGATAATTATTTTATTTGGGGTTGAAAGCAAATTCCCATGGGCGGCAGTGACCATTTACTTTCTAATGGACTGACTGCATGCTAAATTCCTACATGTATATTATTAAAAAAAAGTACAACGTATCCCAAATCCGAAATCTAAATTCATATTTTTATGTCTGCCTGGCCAGAGATTAAAACCTATGGCACCTGCGAGACAAATCGTTATTATGATCGCTGCTTACTCTGCCTATAAGACTGTAAAATCCATTCTGAAACTTCTCTCAATATAAAAATTCCATAATTATGTTAAAACTGACAGGAACGCGGTGAAATACTTATACTACCTTTTTCCTATAACAATATCAATTGGTAGGTAATAAAACCCTATTTAATCAAAGGTAAGTAATAAATCAAGATTCTTTTTATCTGAGAGGCGTTCTGTTATTATGCTGAATTAGGTAGGCATATCTACGTTCATCAGAAAAGGTCACATTTTTATATTCGTGTAATAACCGTGTCGACCCTCTCATGAATGTTCTCTTGAAAAACGACAGGAGTTACTAGGTATGCTTTGGTTCAAATTAAATGAAGTGTTCGGAGCTGCTTAGGTACATTTAATGACTACGAAGGAATGGAATAAAATTTATAATTAGTTTTTAACTTGAAAAGGTTATCCAACTATAAAACATAAAAATATATTAAGGTTCATAATATATAATTAAAAAGAGCAACGAGTCCATTCGATGGAACGTGGCCACTGCCACCCCATACATGTGTAATCAAGCCCAGACAGGATTAATCCTACCTGAGGTTCACCACTAATGCATTGCTACTCTTGAAGACTAAGTTGGATCTAAGTATCGTCCTTACAAAAGTATCTCCTTTACCACACTATGAAATCTGAACACAGCAGCCCTTAAAACTGATATTAAACTGTTATAATCTACACCACCTGATTATATTACCTACTAGCTGATTATATATATTTATATCTGCCTAATAGCAACACATTAACGCCCGCGATGTATGCGTGGAGCGGGTGTTAATGTATTTTCAAAAATTAAAGTAGCGTAAATTACGCCTTAGACCTTCAACTATCTTTCAGTGAAAGTTCTGTCAAAAACGGTCCAGCCGTTTAAAAGATTATCTCAGCCAAACAGACGGACAGAGTTGAAAAAAATGTAATTGTATTAGTTATAGGTACTTTCGTATGCATTTAATAAAAGTTGTTATTTTGACTTTACAAACAGACACTTAAATTTTATTTCTTTGTATAGACAATGTACCCGAAATGTAACTAAATGTAACCGAAAATATTTACAATGTATTACGTTATAAAAGTTCGTGTGCCTACCTACAATTTTCATTAAAAATAGTGTTCTAAAATGTAATAGGAAGGTCAGTTTCGATAACATCATTTGACATTCTCTAGCTATATTCCAGCGGACAGTGGTCAGCGAACCAAACGAAATTGTAGACATTTTTATCTCGTTCACATTATTGTTACCCTTTGCAGTGCCTCCTACGAATATGTGCAGCGTAGCGTCGGTCCGGCTCAATAGGCAACCACTGAACCGCGTTAGCCATCACAGCCCGCCTCGGTTAGATTAGTTCCAGCTATACACTGGCCAGAACATTCTGCTTTATGAATCGACCTAAGACGAATGCAGTTTCATTCCAAACCCATTCAGGCTACATTGAAACCGAACAGTTGGCGATATTGGGCATCTTACCGTCATTGAGAATTTCAACTGTAAGACCATTAGGTAGAGTCGAAGTCTTGAATCGAACTACACCTACAAGCTTTTGTGTATTGCATGTAGTTCAACATAGTTCGATTCAATTGCTTGGGCATCGCTACGAAACAGTGTGGGCGCGTGACTTATGTCTTTGAATTTGACTTAAGACATAGATAGCCTATTGTAGTCCTTTGAGATATTGATACATCACTATCGGTGCTTGCGGATCAAGTTTGAAACCGCGAGCTCGGAACTGGATTTAGGGTAGATTAAAATGAAATTCAGTGTAAACTGAAATATTTATATTATGTTAGTAGTAAATGAGTTAAAGTTCTCGTCCCCAGATAAGCCAATGGTCTTAGCTTAGGCTGATTACAGATGCTATCGCTGTAGTCGATGAGTTTATTTTTTTTTTTTTAGAATTTAGACTTTTAAATTTTATAGCTTCATTAGTCTATCTGCATAAAATCAAAACAGGCTTTACACCACATAAGACAGAGACTACCTCTTTAAAATTTAATGACAAATAGGATATACTTATTTGCTATACTATAAAGTTACGAAATGTTGGTGTCAAAATGAAAATCATGTTCAAATTGCAAATACTGTAAATTTTATTCGTTTAAAAAATATAATAATACTTGTGTCATACTTATTTCTAATAGGCTAATTAGCATTTACTCTCCTTTACATCTTTTAAAATATTCTTCGACTGTATCGCAGCAATGGCAAGAGTTCGTTCTTGTTTTTCTTCGTTTAACTGGAGTTGTAAGTTCTTTACGTCCAATTTCAACGTTTTCACTTCATTTTGTAACCGCATTACAATAGTCCAAAGGCTGGGTGATCCATGGTTAGATGTAGAGTGTATTGGCAACGACGGCGATCTAACTAACGCTTCTATTGACATTGGAGACTCGTCGTCGCATTCTGGAAATAAAGCCTTTATGTAAAACTATTCATTAACTATTCAACTAGTTAGATCATTTTTTGTATACTGTACCCACCTTGATCAGATGTAAGGCGGTTAGTAATACAAGCCTTGTTTCTGGAGCAAATA
>DWNY01001512.1:0-12528 GCA_018250635.1 Telegonus apastus
TAGAAAGCTTAACTAAAGTAAACGATTATTTTATAAAACTATTTTTGTTTCTGTATGAACAATGTGATGAACAATAGTATATACAATTCAAAGTTATATGTTTAATTTTACAAAACGATAATGTACAATGACCTCCATGTGTCGAAGATACAACTTAATTAACAATTTTACAATTAGAACCCTAGAGCATTGTGTCGTTAATTGTTAATTAATTAACGCAGTAATTTCTCAGATTATTAACGTTGTGTAAATCAGATAAGATTCAATCCAACGGGGTGTTTTTTCTCATCATTTTTTCCCTTATGTTCCCTTGATTGTCGTAGTCTTTTTTCCTGAAATCAGGTGCGTTTAAAGAAAATCGATCATTAAGTTTAACGGTGAAATAAAATCTCGTTCAATCCTTATTTTTATTATTATTACTTTTTATATATTTTGGAAGTAGTAAACGAGCCTGCAACCCACCTGACGGTAATGGCCACTGCCGCCCATGAGCATCTGTAATCAACCCCAGATAAAATGACAGTGCTACAGTAGCACGTGATTCGGCGTAGCGACGTCAGTTGGCCACAGATGCGTTGCTACACCTGAGGATTAATTTGCAACGCCTCGAATAAGTATGAGACATACTTACCAAACCCTTCAGACCAGAACACAGCAGTGCATAATACTGCTGCATATGGCAGAAATGGGTATACCGCCTTTATAATTTTATTTCAACGTTTTAAAGTTACATTACTTAAATAACAAAAAAATAGCCAATAAGTCACCAAAACTCAAATATACTCTATTGCAGTCAGTTTTGGCTTTTTATGTACCTACATAAAATAATTAAAATTCACATATCGGATATTGATTGATTTGGTTCCTTGTCAAATCAAATCAAATCAAATGTATTTATTTGCCTGAATATAGGTTTTAGATGGTGTTATAACTATGACATAGAGGCCGCTATATTCCACCTTATCCCTACTTCAGACTGAGCTAGCACACTAGGCGTTCCAATTTTGCATTATATTAGTAACTGGAATGACTATTTAATAGATCGCTGATATAAATATAAGTACCGATAAGTATCCTTACTTAATATTAATGATATTAAGTATGGATATTTATACGTACTTAATATTATAGTATTTGTACAAAAAAAAAACATGAATGCTATCAACAAAAATTTCACTTCATAGCAGAAATTAGTACTAACTTTGTCAACATTTTGCTTTCAAGTTACGTAATTAGTAATAAGTTCGAATTACGTAAAGGAATAAATTAACTTGCAAATATCAAAGCAAGCGACCTTTAAAGTGTTATTTGGCCCTATCACACGTAAGTAAATGTCTTCGAGTACCGAATAATTTATGTTAATATAAGTTACTACGAAACTAAGTGAAAGTAATTGCTATTTTATAGGTTGTAATCTTTTTACGTACTTAGTACTTGAACATCATAAAATGATTATTTGCCATTTCTTATATTTATATGACAATTATGGTCACTATAAATATCAAAAATATTTTATTTAAACTACATTCTTCATAGAATTATTTGTGATCAATAATAATAGTAATCTATAGCGACGTCTCAAGTTATGGAAAACGAGCGGCGATAGAAACTTCATAACACTTCACTGTTAAAAGATGAAAGCATATGGAGCTCCGCCATTTTAGACTACACAGTATTATCGAATAAGTAATCGCTTGCTCTGTAGTATGCTTTTTAACCAAATTCTTAACATAGCGCATGTTTTATAACGTTTTAAAATTTCTTTCTGTGAGATTTGTCAATGCAAGCGAAATCCAGAAAGGATTGGAGTACTATCTGATTTCGAACACAAATGCGATGCGACCCGTAATAGTAGAGTCTAGTGCGAAATCTTCTAGATCATAAGAATTATTTATAAGATAACGTAGAAACACAGAGCAAATGCAATATAGTAAAAAGTCATGTGATACTCGAATAAATGTTTATTACGTAAACATCAGGGGACAATATTGACTCTACTCTCTGTTATCATTATGACTAAATTTCCATTTCGGGCACTTCTATTACTGTTTCTGAATCAATATATATGTAAAATACAGTATTGGTGTTGTAATATATCAAAATATTAATGGGAGATGTCAGGAAATATAATCATAAATTAGGGCCACTCTGAATGGCGCCAATGTTCATCAACTCAATAATAATTAATTCCCAAAATAGTTACAAAATGACAGAAATCCACTGTATTAATTATTTTGATTGTAGGTATGTCATCAATATTTTAATTTTTAGTCTGGTTATTTAATTCAATATCAGCATGTTCGCTGATTTAGATAAAATTAACAGAAGAATTAGGAAATAATAAAGAATGACCAAATTAGCTTTGATTGCAAATAATCTTTTGCTTACGTTTTGCTAACGATGCTAATCTTCCAAAATCAATATATCCGATAGCGTGATTCAAGTTCGAAGATTTTTAGGAGGACCATTCATCCATATTATAAAAGAAGGAACGTGACAAATCCAGAAATCAGCGCACAGTCGAAACAGCTGTAATTAGAACTTTGAAATTTTGCGTATAGGCTCATTATGCGTCATAATTCCTTAGTGCACATATAATAGGAAAAATTCTATCCCTAGAGGTAAGTATGGGTTTCAGTTTTACAAGCACAAAGTCGCGGGTAAACGTCAGTACAATAGTTTTCACTAAACGTACGACTCGTGTCATGCCATGCGGATGTTACGCACGGCCGAGCGAGCAGATCATTATCAGATGTTTTCTCTGATAAGATTGCGGTATACTGATCGTGGGAAAATATACAACTGTAAGTGGGAAAACGTATTTTTGTAATCACTCCTTGGATCAAGGTCGTGTAGCGTTTATGGTTTTTCGATACGACTTTATGGTCACGAGTGTACTTTCACTGTATAGTTTAACACCTATAGTATATTTTATATCGTCTAGCAGCTAAAGCAAAAGCCTTTCCTTCAGTCTCATTTCAAGTCCAAGGTTCGAATCCCACACACCTCTATTTTTCCAAGTTATGTGCTAATCGCACTTTGAAAAAAATGATTTAAGAAATAATTCTTGTTTTTCCTGAACAAAACAGGTTTTCCTTGATGAGTGATGATGCACTTGTTTTACGTTTGCAGATGAAATATCAAATGTAATAAAGCATTATAATCTTGTTAACATAAAGCGGTATTACAGGTATCTGAAGAGAAGATATAATTGTTTGTTTGAACTTTACACAGTTGAATTGATTTTAATGAAAATTGCAAATCTAATTGCAGTCTTACCTAATAGACATTTATAAGATCTGCACGATAAATCAATTGTTTTAATCACTCGGTTCTGAAGAATGGCGTCAGCTCTTCAAACTCGGTATAGAGCGTTATCGATCATACTCACTGTTAACCTTATTCAGTCATTCCTGTATAGCTCAAAGGATCTTATTGTTATCTTGAGATTGTCAAACTTCATTTGTTTACCACCTTTCAGAGTAAATTACTTTCAAGCACGTCTTTTTCTTTGAGAATAGATCGATTAAAAAAGTTTTCCTGTATAATCGGTCTCTGAAATAGTTCGGCGAAATAAGTTAGTTTCTTATAAAATCTTTATTCAGATATATCGTCCGCTATATCGCTTTGGCGTCGCCCTATGGGCTTCTAACGTTAAGGGTGTGTTGACGCCCACTTTGACAAACACTGCTCTAAGTTTTGCCTTGAAACGCTGTGATTTAGTACAAATGCGTAACACAAGTATAACAAGATATTTTCATGATTCAAAATACGTGTGTCAATATCTTAATTACTGAAAGGAATATTAATTTTACGTAATTAACCTCCAACTAAGGTATTCTAAATATCAGAATGAATTTGGTTTTTTTAACATATTTTTATGTTTTTTATGAGATTGTTATTAACGATCGACGGACAAAAGTTAATTCGAAAAAAAAGTATACAGTCTTAGTTTAGTAGTAGTACAGCACTGTTGGCAAAGAATACATACATCCGCGGCGTTCCAAGTCAGTTCATGGGGTAGCAACGCATTTGCGGCTATGGTGACGTACATTAGGTGGACTGCATGCTTTTGTTACCTCATTATTCTAAAAAAATATCAATTAATAGTATTCGTATAATTTTATAAAGTAAAAACTAGATTTTTGCTATGTTTTTGAAAGAAATTGATGTTTTTTCCAACAAAAAGGGGAAAATTCTAGTAGTAGGTCTCGAAAGGCCTTCCGTGTACTTTTCCATTGTTGCAAAGGTTACAGCTATATTGAGATTCAAGAATTAGCTACAAACAAAAAACCTTACTGAACAAAGAAAATTGAATAATCAATTTTTAATTTTCTCTCGCACCACAAGTAACACAGTGCTATTTTGCAAAAAAAAAGTTTATTTGTGAATTTATTATTGCGTATTTTGTGTAAAATAGTGAAAGTTTCCGGCTTATTTTGGCTTTCATGTTAAAGTTACTGAATGAAAGCTAGACGTAGGCTAGCTTGACGTAGCGTCGTCGTCAGCCCATTATTGTCCCACTGTTGAGCGCGGGTTTCCTCTCAGAGTGAGAGGGCTTTTAGGCCTTAGTCTACCGCGCTGGCCAAGTGCGAATTGGTAGACTTTTTTTTTTTAAAGAACGCTCAGGTGTGCAGGTTTCCTCGCGATCTTTTCGCGAACTTCGAAAAGTCAGAGGTGCCTGGGATTTGAACCTCGGACCTCCCGATTGAGAGGCCGACTCTTCGTGAGGTATTACTAATAATACCTCGTATGTAGGTAATTTAAGCAGAGTGTACATAACATTTTTCCCGAGCCACTTCTAGCCAGAGCCGGTTCCCACGTGTCATGATCACGAGATCGTTGTGCAAGAACAAAACAGCAAAGTAGGTCACCAACAATACTGCAACCTCGTTAGTCTGTCATCTAATGTTATCACAGCGAATCGTAATGAGAAAACATGAGTTCACCGTTTATTACTAGATGCAATCTATGTATCCTTAACCTTACTAATAAAGTTGCTGAAGCAAAATGTTTTAAATTTATTTCTTACGTAGGTAAAATAATCTTAATCCTAATAAGAGTATGTTCTCATATTGCATAGCAATTTTTGTATATGAGTATCAGGTTTGAAGGCAGACTAACTCAATCCATCCATTCATCCATCAGGCTTTAGAAGTCCACTGCAGGGCATAAGCCTCCTCTAACTGGCACCACTTCAAGCGGGTTTGTGCCTTCTGAATCTAGCGATTTCCCGCTGTTTTATTCTGTTTATCGGTTCACCTGGTCAGGGGGACACCTGTGCTCCTTTTGCCTAAACGTTTTCGCCACTCGAAGGACTTCCTGCCCCATCGGTTATCGGTTCTCCTAGTGATGTGGCCTGCGCTTGCCACTTCAGCTTGCTAATTTTGAGATCTATGTCGGTAAGTTCAGGTCGTGTACGGATTTCATTATTGCGAATCATGTCTCGTAGCGCAATTCCAAGCATAGCTCTCTCTAAAGCACTAACTCGATAGGTTAAAACAAATAACTACCTCTAACACTTGGTTGTAGAGTAACTCGATAGGTTGAATACTTTTGGAATCCTTCTTCACTTTATATACTTTTGAAAAGTTTTTTTAAAAACTATAGTTTTTCTTATAATGTTAGCCTCGAAGTGCGTGTTTGGCTTCGACTGAGCGATTGAGAGGTAGTGTTTCGACCAAGCTTTAACTAGGCTATTACTGTTTTAAATATAAGACTTCGTAGAATAGAGGTCCAATTCGAAGTTTAGTTATATTGGTGTATTGGTAAATGGGTTATGTTATATTAAACTAATTTTAATATAACATAGCCCATTACTTTGTAATAACGAAGCTTTATATTGGTGAAAGAATTTAAAAGCAGTAGTTTTTGTGCCTATTCAATACAAGCTTAAAATCAACAGTTATATACCTCTTTATAATATTAGTATATAAATATAGATTACAGTCATCAAGTAAGTTAGCTGATAGTTTTCCATTTTGCTCATTAAACGTCAATTACGAACAGTTTACTTTCTCATTGAAGATAAGATTAATGATTGTTCCCTTGGCTGAGTTTCCCCTGTTTTGCTCAATTGTTCTCCATGCTAAGCTGATGCTAAGTGGATGATTGGCGCATTGTTGACTGAGGGCTTGTGAACTATTACGAGTTGTAAACAAACTGTTACCGTTTTTATTAGATAACGGTCAGGTGCAACTTTATTGAAGCAGTAAGCTTAGTCTTACTTAAATAGTAAGTTTTATTGTATTGTTGTTCTAAAACATTAAATTGAAAGTATTAAATTAAAACTCAAAAGTATAAATAAAATGGACAAAGATTATTGATATGATGATGAAACCAGAAATATTTCTAATTAACTTTTGAATTAAGCTGATACCTATATGAATCGAAAATGCTGAAGATGTAACGAAACAAAAAAAATCTACTTTTAAAATACAGAATCTATCAAATTTTATGAGCAGATATGTAACAATACCTATTAATATTTCTACTATAAATTTGATTCTGAAGACTTATAGTAATTTATTTATTAATTATTTAGTCATCATCAACAGCATAACATAACATTAAGTAACAAATGTCTCGATTAATAACATCAAAATGCATTATTTACTGGTGTGTTGTACATTTGCCTATGTATATATGTATGTATGTCATGAGGCGATGGTAATTGTGAATGAATTGAGTTTGAAATAGTTAAATCTGAGTTCAATTTAAACAAATAAAGTGACAGTAGCGTGTAACGGAGGCGGAAGAATTCGGTGTCACCTTTACGCTTTCCTCACGCCTAGGGTAACCAAGCCGTTAAATAAAATATCCGGACTCGTCATCTACGTCTATAAAAATAAAATAATGTTTGTTAGTCACATTAAAACTCAGGAACGGCTGGACCGATTTGGCTAATTTTAGTTTTGAAATAATTAGAGTACTTTTTTGGTTGTCTGTCAATTTTTAGTTATTGAACGTTATTTAATTCTAAGGCGGTACGTAGTTGACCGGGTCAGTGAGTATTTTATACATATTTCGGACTAGAAAATTCGGTATAACTGACCGTAGTTACACCGAATTTTCTGTATATAAAAAAGTATATAATGTATATACTAACTTTATATAAAAAAGTACTTAAATAAATATGTTTATCCGATTGTACCAAAAGGAGTGGATGTATAACGTTCAATTATCCATATGTTAATTTTTCTTGCGGCCTAGTAAACGTATTGTATTAGACTTGTCTTGATATAAGACTTTCATAGGCTTCTTTTTATAGGCATGGAGGAAAAAATAAGAAATCTACAATCTTATCTAAATATTACTATACTTTAGTTGTTTACACCTTTTACGTTTAGGGAGCAACCGATTTTTAACACGGTTAATAAAAGTGTACAACACAAAATATGTCCGGCTAAAGTCTAACGCCTGGTAACCTTACACACCTCAGTCTAACAGCATAACACTTTTATCTTTATTGGCAGCCATTTCGCTCTCATTCAGCTAATGATAGATACATTTTTTATAACTTAACGATGCGCTTATTTATTTTCAAGACAGTTTTATGAGTAACGAATATATGGAAAACAGATCTTAGATATAGCGATGCGGAAAGTTTATTAATTTCAATAAAATAAAAATTAAATTGTATTTACAACGCAATCTAAAAGATTGCTGCTCATAAAATATATAGATAACTTAGTTACTTCTTAAATAACATTTTTTAATACGATGTGAAATTAGAAAGGATCTGTCCGGGACAATATTTGCTACTACAAATATTTTAACAAAATTTAGAAGGATGTGGATGAATCCACAAATCGAGTTACCTTCAAAAAGGCTTTGACACCAAATTAATTTCCCTAGATCGCCAATCGACGAGCGAAATTTACGTAAACAGCCCGCATTAGAACACGGTTGGGGTCATCGACACTGCAAAACTTGACAAAACCACCTCACCAATGAAGGCGGAATGCTCGTAGGTTGATGTTGTCATTAATAGTTAGGAGGAAAACTGAGGATGGAAAATTTGGTGTCTCATTTTCTAATCCGTATAATTTGCGGTCTTTAGAAGGTACAGATAGGTACGTCAAATCTTCGGGATATGAGATAAGAATGTAATCGAAATGTTAAATGCTCAACCTAACTGGTGGAGTAACTATGTGTTTAATCATTGCAATTAATGTAAAAATACCTGGTAATTTATTGCGGACGCATTTAATTACAAGATAGTTTAGATTCTAATTACATATACCTACTTGGGTTATGGAGACTTAGTTTGCCATATAAGACATCGCCGCGCGCCGCAATGATTTATATCCCACTGTTGGGCAACGGTCCTTTCCTACAAATTAGTGTTAGTGGTCAACTCATGTCGGATGTTTTCAAACCGCTCAAAAGGCCTCCGATGAGGTTTAGTGACTGCTATTCAGTGATAACAACCGGGACGAACGGCTAAACGTGCCCTATGAAGCATGGAAGCGCTTACGAAATTGCCACTAGTGGTCACCCATCCATGTACCGACTGCGCCCGACGTAACTTAACTAATCTACAAAGTCGGACTACAGGGGTCTATACGAGCCATATGAATACCTAATGCTGGGATTGGGAACAAATTAATGCTATTTTCTATAATTGCCAGTTTAGACTTGGGCATTTGTGCCGGTTTCCGTATGAAAGATTGATTCGTGTGAACCTGTACGGTACAACTTTCTCGCTTGAAGTCAATATGAGCGTGCCATCAATCACCGTTAATTTATAAATGAACTGAGAATTACTGCGCTGTAGTTTAGTGTGGTCTCGAGGTGAGCTAAAGGTGCATGGGTAAGTAACAAATTTACAAAACTAAATAATAAAATATATTTGATTGATAGAAAAAAAGGTTGCCTGATTAGTTATTAGATTTTCTACTAACTGACCCCTCGCGGTTTCACCAGTGTTGAAGAAGTAAAAAAGGCATACATTAATATGTGCCTAAACGCAACTAACAATAGCGCCCGCGATGGCGGCCGTATGCGCATAGAGCTTAGTCTAAGTTACGCCTAAGATCTTCAGCTACCTTCCAGTAAAAGTCCTGTCAAAATCGGTCTAGCAGTTTAGAAGATTACCCCCAGCCAAACAGACAGACAGACAGACAGACAAAAAAAATCTTTATTGTATCTTTGTTATAGGTTCCGCATATATTTTCATATGTACGTATGTAGTCAAAAGTTGTTATATTACAAACAGACACTTAAATTTTATTTATTCGTATAGTTCAAATGAAATTTGATTTCTTGGAAAATGTTAGTCGCTGAAATTTTAAAAACAGCTGGGTTGTTGTTAAGTTGCATTTTATGAAAAGATGACTTTATATAGACTTTATGTAGAGGCATAACATTCCTATAAACACAATTGTGTTTAAAGGTTTATTCCTTTAAACACAAAATACCAGAAATTGTCTCTTAATGTTGCGCCAATTCTGAGTAATTATATAAGTAGGTGGGTACCTACATTAATCGAATCAACACTTACACATACTTGCGTAAAGAATGTAGATTATAGGCCTATATTTTGAGACTAATACACGTAGGTATTATATACACGTTGTACTAAACACGTTCAGAATAAGTTAAAACATATACTATACATTGACTACCACTTATCGATAAGTAGCTTGTTTAGCAATCCCCAACTAAACCACCATTACAATGTCAACCTATCAAAATTGAGCGTATTTATAGGAACTCGTTAAATTGCAGGCTTATCGGGGCATGGCGTTCACAAGGCCAAACCGTTGTAATTATCCTATGTATTGGCTATTTACCTCGCTTGACTTTCTACTGATATTATATGAAACCTTGTACATAACTATATGTAACATTATATAACAAGGTTACACGTGTAAAATGTCGATTTTCTAAATGACCCGCTTACCCTAAGAGTGTATACGGATGGGATTAAAATATTTAGTAATAAAAAAAATGTTGCGATTTTTACATAAAATATCGTTAGGACAATTCAACGACAGTACGTCTCCCTTACCACATAAAACGATATGAATTATGTAAAATCAATTTTACTTTACTTAATTACTTACTTCTGACATTACCTCGATGAAAACACGTAATACATGAAACTTATATATCTTACAAAACATATATCACTACAGACGTCTGTTTAAAAATAAAAATTCCTAATAATTTAACAATAACTATTTCAATTCATTGTCGTCTGAGGAACGCCCATGTAATTTCTATTTAAATTCGCAAAGCAGTTAATTGTTAAGATAAACAAAAGCCAGTTAGTTCAAGTACTTACGTATCACAATTCACAACACAGTGTTATGGTAATCGCGTTATCAAAATGAAACGGGTTTTGAAAAGGGTCGTTCACCTCTCGTTTCTTGAACTTCGAGGATCTACCTATAACTACAGCACTGGTACATAAATGGATTAAGTGTATATGTATAAATAAAGATAGGATGATACATTGGAAATTATAACATGCTTTAAAATATTGGTATCTCGCAGAAACCTGCGATTTCGTAAAATAAAAAACATCAAATAAAAACAAACTAATTTAACATATTATACTTTACATCAGTACATTGCACCTGTGCGAAGCCGGGGTGTATCACTAGTTATACATATAAAACATCATTTTCCATTAAACATATAGACGGCGGGAAGCGACTTTGTTCTATGTAGAGACGAAAATATTGTAAAGAATTGTGAATTTCTGCTAAACATTGTGATTTCAGATTAAAGTTATTAAGATTGGTTATTAACTGTTTTCTGTCTCATGTATTCCCCTGTTAGCTCAGCACGTTGTAGTAAACTTCACGTACCTTTGATAACCTTTTTTTACATAACACTCAAGTGTACCTAAAAGTTACACCGCGATACCTTCTTTAATAAGTAATTTTACTTGTAGTCGAGCTTGTAAGATTATATAAAGCATTACAGAAATCCAATTTGAAAATATTGTACTCCTGAAATATTTATCTAGAGTTCCACGCAAAATACTAACCACCTCCGAGTAGTGTAGTTACTTTATTTCTATGAAAGTAAATAACAGTTAAAAAACACGCTTTTGTGAAAAAACTAACTAAAAAAGTAAATAATAATTGAGAGAAAGCGTGGGGTGCATGATGTCAATACTTATAAATATTTTATTGACAGACAGATCAGTACAAGGATTATCATTTTAAGCGTCATAAAGCCACACTTCTTTGCTTTGATTTTTTAGTTTTTTTAACTATTATATTATACATATTATTGTATTGTCATCAGTCCTTGATAAGTATGTAAAGCTTCAAATTAATCCGACATTTCAAAGTCTGTCTAAATCACGTTCAAAGTTTCCGTTACAAACTGAGATACATATTTGCATACCGATATTAGATACATAATTATTACCGATTTTAGATACATACCATAATTAGATACATAATTACATACCAAGCTAATAAAAACGTGTTAAAGACAGTAGCCCAAAAACATGTTCATATATGTGAGAAATAGCTGTGGTTGCGCTGTTAGCAGAGGAACTACGTAGAGTAATCCCTAATGTTTTTTTAATTGAAATATAGAACTAGAAGATTAGGATGCAGCCCATTTGATGATAAGCGACTGCTGCCCCCATGGACATTTGTAATCAACCCCAGATTAGTCTCTCCTGAGGTCAGATGCGTCTAGAATAAACTGGAACGCCTTATATATGTTTTCGTTACCACCCTTCAAACCAGAACACAGCGTCTGCTGTTATACGAAATATTTCTATAAAATATACATGGATGCGAAATACTGTTCTTTAAACGTAACATAACTAACTTAGTTAAATGTGTTTAACCCACCATGATCTCCTAGCCCGATCCTCTAGGGTATTCCCGTGAACGATTCATAAAAATCGCTTTTAAAAATACGTATAAAAAGATGTTGGCACACTGAGTCTGATTTATTTTTAAAACACGTATATATTTAACTTTAATAAATTGGAAGAAATAGAACATTAAGATGGAACAATTTTACGAGAAATATTTCTACTTCCCCTAACATTTGTTTAGAAAAAGTAAACCCTGATGAAAAGGATTACCTAAAGTTTTTTTTAATAAGATGAAAGTTACAGTCATTTAGCGTTTAATTTCATTTCTTTTCACTCTCCTATTCTAAATAATTGTTATCATCTCTGGAGAACCCAGTCATACCTGCTAGACGGGGAATACCACGGGGATAAGGTCTTTTGCAAGTTCATGGCTGAATTGCAATAAGGAGTGCCACGTCAGTGTCCTGTTGTTTATGTCATCAGCGATTGCCCCAAGGATTATTGCGTAAGTATTGTAAGTACAAAATATTGTCAAGTGAATTTAATGTGTAATATAAGTTTAGTGACTTAAACTCTGACATGCAAGAGTACTAATAGTATATAAAGGTGGTAGAACCCTTTATGGTTAGACTCCGGCGGCACAACCCCCACACCTATTTCTGCCTTATAACACCAGTGTTAAGCGCTGCTATGTTCTGGCCTGAAGGATGTGGTAAGGGAGGCGTACATAC
>DWNY01001513.1:0-12517 GCA_018250635.1 Telegonus apastus
AATATTTTATACTCATAACTACCCTTGTCATTCTAAACTTTTATCTGTTTTTACAAAGTACTATTTTAGACTTCAAATCTTAAGGTTCGACGTTAAAACTAAAAAAAAAATAACTCGTACGGAAGCGCTCGCGGGTGAAGCCGCGGGAAGCTTGCTATTATTGAAACAACTTTATACTATTTTTTGCGAAGTTGCTCATCGGTTCATTTTGTTCTGCTAATTGGTAGGAAGAACCTACGATGCTTCTTATTAATCCACCTGTAACAGGTTTCACAATCAATTTCTGAAACAGGTTAAATTTTAATTTAAATCCCATTTTAAGTCTCTTTATTGATGCGTACATGTTTCTGAGAAACATATTGTAAATGAAAGCAGGGAAAAATTAATTATAGATAAATTGATATCTTAAGCTGATTGGTTTCATTATTTCCCATAATATTTATTGAGAACAAGCAGGTTAAACTTAATTGCAATATTTTTTTTATATGGAATTATGAATTTTAGGTCTATTTTACGTTTTCCTTTACCTTTTCTGTAGGTTCTTTCTACTTAAAATAAAACTTCGTGTATCTGAACCGTAAGACAAGCATATATTTGTATCCAGACATCGATGCATTTTCAACAATTTTTCTATTAAATGGGTGTCATTTAAACCATTTTGTCAACTCATATTATTAGAAAAATATTTCTTTGGGTTAATTTTACAAATAATCTTGAAAAAAACATGTCATAAAGCACATTGTATAAAACACATTTTGCAGTAGGTAATAATTGCATGTGCTACTTTATTATTTCGAAAACAATGATAATTTCAAAGATCCAAACAATCCTGGTCAAGGATGGTCAGAAAAACTGCTATAAACTAAACAATAATTAAAACATGTTCCCCACAAACAGAACATCTTACTACGCTTCCATTTTAATATAATAAATGCAGGATATCACGCCCGGCTCTGACAGTGACGGACGACTCTAATACAGCTAAATTAAAATACGTGTACATAACAAAATGTGCTAGAAAAAATATGATTGAGTAATTTTAACAATCAATCTACACGAACCATTCCCTGTTAATTCCATGACAGTAATTTTAATTCGAAAGTAATCTATTTGTTTGCTACTTTTTTTACTGATTTTGACAAAAACTAAACAATTTTTAGGCGATCAGAGAGTTGAGGTATTTCATGAAAGCTTTATGATTTATAATAGTGTGTAAACAATATAATTAAATGAAAACTATTTATGTGCGATTTTGGTCAACGTGTAAACGGAGTGATAAATAAATATTAACCTAAAATGGATAATTAATTTCCAAAACCCTCTAATAAAGATTAAAGGTTGGGATTCGATCCCCAGATGATGGCGAGACCAACTACTGCTATTGCTAGCAATATGATTCACCTACACCTATGTATAGAACGATGGACATAATAGCGTCCATCTCCGTCAAATCCTCGCTTTGGCCGCGTGTCGTTGGATGATAAGCGTCCGATGGGCCTGAATTGACCAGCACAAAATGTAAGAAAAAGCGATTCTTTCATATTTTAAAGGTGAAAGGCAATCTATTTTGTTTTCACAGCTAGTTAAGAGTTTTCTTTCAAAATAAGAAGGGTTTTAATAAAATAAACAAATACTTCCCCGCTAGTTGGTACATACCCAATACAGAATTATTTTCATTGTACCATATTAGTCAAGTAGGGATTGGTAGATATAAAATTATTTTGAAGACTACGAACAACTCCCAGGATAAACGTTTCACGATCTTTTTCACAAGTATTTTTAGTCTAAAAATAGGTAATATAGCACAACTAGTGATAAGTTCAACTATTTTTCAGCCTTGAACTAGCTGTGCACTAAACAGAAGTCCAAACAATAACATTAAAATTATTATCAGTTATTCCTTGTGTTTACGAAACTCATGTCGTGTCGTGAACAGGTATCTGTAAGTTCATGACTTGCATCACAAACCCACAATGCCTACTTAAGTAGACGTTCATAATAATGGCTATAACTGCCCAGCAACTAACAAGAGACAACGGCTTCGCGTTATTCACTTTACTACGAAAATTGAGTACCATACACCAACGACGTGTAGTTTTACAAACAATGTCCGTCGAAGCGAAGCACGCAGGCCGCTTATGTGTAAGTATGTCTACTTACGTATGAGCGTTCTTTGAATTTTTGATCACTTTGCACTTGAGTGTTCACTTGTATACAACTACTTCTTCGTTCTTCAACGGCTTCTACACAAATAAATAAAATTAAAGTGTCTGTTTGTAACGTCAAAATAACAACTTTTCCTTAATGCATAGGAAAGTATACACGATACCAATAACAAAAATACCATTATAATTTTTTCTATCTGTCTGTCTGTCTGAAGTAATCTTCTAAACAGCTGGACCGATTTAGACGGGACTTTCACTGTAAAATAGCTGAAGGTCTGAGGCGTAACTTAGGCTACTTTAACTGTAAAGAAGCACTAGCGCGCGCACCACGCGCGTGCGCGTGTCGCCGCGGGCGTTAATATCAGTTGCCATTAGGTGCATGAGATTCAGCTATCATAATATATTAGAGCCATGTAGTACTTATGTTTAAATGTGTTTACCTTTTATATTACTTCTTTAACTCGGATGAAACCGCGGGGATCAGCTAGTGATAAATAATATATCACGGCCAAAAACCTTAAAACTAGGTATAAAATTTAAACACGTATCAAATGTACCATGGCAGACATAACTATTGTATTATTTAAACATGATTTTCATAAATACAGCCTGTGACTGCCCAGTACTAATTGCCTTGGTACAAAATGTAGGTTAGCATGGGACCAGAATAGGGCTACGGTGTCCCCCGCCTGTCGTAAAGTAAAGTAAAGTAAAGGCGACTAAAAGAGGGCTTCCGGGGTTGTGGGCGGCAAGAGTGGGAGCTCTAACCGTCCATCCAGCTACTCCTTACTCCAGGGTACCTTATGAAGGTTTCCACCTTGACAAAAAAAAAGGGTACACAAGAATACTTTTTGCCTAACAAGGCAGGCGTCTGCCTCCTTAAATAGGTATAAACGGGGCTTTTAAAGGAACATATGATTTATGACTTCAACCCTCTTTCATAATTTAGCGATTAATTCACATAAATATGACCCAAGTGAAACTTTAATAAAAGACATTTTGTACGGCTGAAAAACGTTGAATAGACAACTTTTGAACCGTAGATTTTCACCGCTGACCGGAAACAATGTCCCTCTATACTCGCATAAAACAGAGAGCATTAAAAATTTACCACTGTCTGTTTATTTCACTGAAATATAATAAAATCCGTAACATCTGAGTAAAATTACATCTGCATAATTCGTGGCACGACGCCAACGGACGAGAAGATTATAAGGAAGATACAACGTAATATTTGCAGCCGAAGGTGGTAGGTTTCCGTTGATCGAGTCAACGACACTAAAGCCAAATATAATCATTTTTGTAATAGATGCTACGAACTAGCATGTACCACCTAATGTCAAGTACGCATTTTATTTATCACAATAAGGACGGAAATCCTGCATCCTATAGAGTCCTACATCGTTAAAAGATCCAAACCAAAGAATAATCCTCAAATTTACACCGCAATTTAGTGAAAGACAATTAGATCATAAAGTAGAATAACAAGGTAAAACTATGATGTTTTAAGATAAGTAGTTATTACGTTCAGGTGGAATTTACGTGCATTAGCAGATTACTGTATTTACTTAGGATTTACTAGTATAAATGTGGGTTTTGCATTTAACGTGATGAGAAATGAGAGTCTGATGAAGCTTTAAGAAACTACATGACATTAGGCGTGCCCGTTTCACAATCATAAAATAAAAATGTATTATGACAAAACATAACTAATAATTTATAGGTACATTTAACAATTCTAACGAAACAACATAAAAATGTATCACAAAAGGTAAAAAATATTCGGTGTTATTTCAGGCTATAATCTCCTATGTTGGTACCAAATTTCATCCAGATCCATTTAGCCGTACTGAAGTTATAGAGTAACAAACTTTTTCCCTTATAATTAAAGGCTATCCAACGGGAACCGTATATTTTTCCGAGAAAAAAATCGGCTTATGTCACTGTCTGATCTCTCAACTACCATCATGCAAAAATCATGTCGATCCTTTGCTCTGTGAAAAAACTGAAATAAATCTATCGCTCAGGAATTGTACATTTTTGCTGGATAAAAATGCCTATTGTTTGTTCAGTCTATAATCTATCTCTGTACCAAATTTCATCCAGATCGTCAAGTCGTTCTGAAGTTATAAAGTAACAAACATGCACCCATCCATCCATCCACTCATCCTCACAAACTTTCATCTTTATTATATTAGTAAGACTGTAAATATCTATTGCACAGTGAGTGACGTTTATTCAGCGCAACAATAGCGCGCGATATGACGAAAATTTTCAATTAAACAAAACAAAACGCTCCGCCTTGGAGGGCATTGTGTGGCGCGACAGTTGGCAGTGGCGGCGGGCGTGGATGACGGGTTAGTGTCGTTTAGTGATGTTGCATTTGAGAAATTAAATATTAAACACATATTTTAGTATAGAAAATTATTTCACAATTAAGTTTAAAGTTAAGGATATATACAAAAATATCGTTGCTATAAAGCAACATTTAAAATGTTCTACTATGAAATGACCCAAAATTTACAGTTTGTTAGAAAAACACAGCAGCTGACAATTACCTACAGCTCTGCATGTACTCTTAATATATTAAATACTTTTATATAGGTACATGTAAATACTATTATATATCCCAGAATTATACATAAACGTAGAAAAATTACATTGAATGCAAACTACATTTTAGTGCATACAATGAGAAGATGAGAACAAAACAAGGACCGTTGAAAATTGTGAATATCTAGGTACTTAAAAGTGGCAAGATTAAAATGACGAAACAGTTCTAACCCTGAAACGGTGGCGCGGCGGACGTCCGGAGCTCGCAGCGAGGAGAATAGCGTTCTCCCGCGCCATTACGTTTGGAATGGTTCCACTGATATCCCACAGAAGTAGGCTTCTGCTGTGTTTTGATTTGAATGTATGAAGTTAAATGTAGATAGAAGAATTTTATATTACGAACTACTTTCAAAATTATGACAGACGTATAACGGTTTGTGCCTTTGTTCTGGTTTTAAGGTTATGATCAGGTAATTTAAAAAAATCTATGTGGTACTCAAATGATCCATTAAAATGCTTGTCTTATTTATACTGGGTTAGATTTGATTATGGTCGGCTATAACTAATTAATGACAGGCAACGCGCTCGTTTGATGCCAAAAATACATTAAACAATAACACTACAAAACACTTTAAGAAAGAAATAGTTATTGTGGCGATGATGGCGTCGTAAATCCACTAAAAGTACTACCTCTTAAAAGATTACATTTGAAGCAAAATGAAGATTTTTTCACCGTAGCGAACGTAGAGAGGAATCTCTAATAAGGAATTAGATCTATAATCTGATTGCAAGAGCTCCTGAAACTTCACACCTATCGTATTAAGGCAGGCGATGTTATCGAGCAAAATTGTCTCCGGCTAATCGCTGCGAACACAGAACGTCTAGAATAGTCTTCTAGAGAATTCATTGGAATAATTTAAAATGGTTTTCTTTAAATATCTGTATTTGAATTAAATAGCGATTTAAAATACACAGCTAGACATAGGATAGGGCAGATCCGGAGTCGTCCGAATCCAGCTGATTCATTACCTACATTTCAAGTTATTAGCTAGTTGGGAGCGACCTATACCACGTTACCACTTTAAAAAATATATAGGTAAGTGCTATTGTTATAAGGCAGAAATATGTATAGCGGTGGTTCCTCCGGAGTTGAAATATGTAGGGTTCTACCACCATCAAAATTCTGTCATCAGACCTACTTCATAAGTTATGACGCCATAGCCAAACCACAAAATATTTTCTTATCCCTTCAATTCTTATTAATTAACACATCGATTCGTATTGTTAAATAACAAGGCAAAAAAATCTTATAAAGGAAAATGCACACAAGGTAATATGAACTACTAATAAAATCAAACTACTTCCATTCAAAGAGATATTGCATTATGACATCACCAACATCATAATTCAAACAAATAAGTAGGTAGTTAGAGTATGTAGTGAGATCATAGTAGTAGTACGTTGATCTCATGCTATACTTATTTGGTCTAAACAAAGAAATAACAACATCAACTATATTGGCTTCGACATTTGATAAGAAAACCATTATTGACAAGTTTAATAATTTTATCAGAGTCGTGTCTGTTTTATTAACCAGGAACAAAGGATAAATCCAGAAGTACGTCAGATAAAAGTAAAAGCAATATATTATACCATTAAAACCACTAAAATAAAGTCTAAAGGAAACATAAATAACCACTCTTTGAGCCACCATTTTAAAACTGTTAATCACTGCGCAACATGACTCAATCAAATACATCAAACAAATGCACATTGGGAGATAGAAATCGGCATAGCCACGACAAGCATTATTCTCCCCTCGTTTCCTGTAAGAACATTTGTGTGCTGGCTACGGTTCCACACACGAGAGCCGAGACGCAATACAGATGACACGTGTTTCGCGATTTTTAATAGACTTTTCAAAGGTGTCGTGCAGGCAAATGTGGGACATGCACATGACATTAACTAAACTTACTAATACAAACTGAATGCACAACACATTTTTATCGCCCCTAGCTTTCAGTACATTTCATATTTAGGGTTCCATACCCAAAAAGTAAGAAGAACTAAACCTCCGTTATCCGTCCGTCGTTCAAAGGGTTTTTATCTTTTGAATTGTTATAGATACGTAACTTTTTACTATTGCCGCTGTAATATCAAATACTAAAAAGAAAAGTTAAAAATATAGGGGACCCCATACCATATTATTAGGTCATTATAGATATTTTGGCGTTGTCGGTTTATCTAGATTAGGTTAAATAATTTTCTCAACTCGCAATCGGTAATTTTTTCGTGCTCACTACTGATTAAAAACGATACAAGAACATGTTTTGCAATTGTTAATAATGTTTTATGAGTATCTATATATTTAGGACTTGACTATACTAGGTATTCAAAGCTGAATAAACGCTTACTGTAAAAAAACATGGTAGACGCGGCGAACATAGACTTCCCCTCGCTTCCTGTAAGGGTGTTTGTATACTGACTACCGGTTTCATAGACTGCGAGATACGACATCGTTAACACGTGTTTTGAAATTGTTAATTCGTATCTGACGTGTCACAGGCACGCAGGACATGACACTATCGCATTCATCACTGAAGAAATGTGATATTATGCACTGTTAAACTAATTGCGGTACACTGATATCTATATAAGCAAGTGTTAGCGTAATGGTTGAAACTTGGCCTCTCAATCGGGGGGTCCGTGCCTTCATCACTTCGCAATGCAGCGATTATAGAACTCTTATAACTCCCTCGTTTTTTAAATTAAGTTAAGAGTTAAACATCACATACCTAAGATAGACAATTAGAGCGAATTCTATATACCTATATTGACCAAACCTTAAAGAAAAAATCCCTTGAGAGTTATTTTGTCAACTGAAGTACAAAAGACTTATAGTTATTATGGAGGCGTGAGGTCGGCGAGGGTACGCTATTTCGGTCCGTAAATACACAGTCTTTGAAATTTTTATCGTTACATTCACCCTTCCCTGATGGCACACTAGAGACCGTGTGTTACCATATGTTCATCACGAGGGCCGCACAAACCGTACTTAAAAAAAGTTTGTAGCAATTATTTCTCACATAACAGTCGTTTTTCAGTTTTAAAACAAACGGTTAGATTGTTATGCAGAGCGCAATTTAGTAACGAGTTGTCTGAAAAATTGTATATCTTTGTTTCGTATTTTCGTCTATTGTTTGAATTTAGTTTTGATTTTAAACTGCCTGGTGCGTATATACTTTATACTGATTAATATTTTTGAAGGCTAAATGACGACCATCTGCACGTCATCATCCGAAATAATGTAACGAAAAAACACACAAACGAACTAACAAAACAAAGAACAAATCATTTTGTACATTAGGTACTAAAACTGAGACCTGCAACATCTATATCATTAAATTTACGTGCAGCCTGTAATCAAAAAGCGATTTTCTATACAACGGACAAGATAACAAATCCGACTACCGCATGAGTTTATAGATACTCGTATTTACTGAACTTAATATGCAATAAGGATTTCATTGCAAAGTTAATTATACTAAATACTATGTACATACGTGTTCCGGTAATGTTCTAACTGGCTGTATCAAAACATGCTCACTTGTATATCCGGGCAAGCTTGCACTGTGCAGTTATCGCCTGAATACATGCACGCCGCATGAATAATTTCAACATGCTTTTATTTTTGCTGAACAACAGGTTCATGTTATGAAAATTTACAGGAAATTGCCTTTAGTACGTACAACTATTTTTTATAGAGATACGAATCACGTTGAAACGACCGGATTTTTAGTATCCATATTTGTTATTACACAGTAAAAGCTGTTTAAGTAAATGGTTTTGCCTGAAACGGAAATAGATGTTGTGTAAAAAATAAGTAAATTTAATTTTTGAATTACGTAATCATAAATTTGTGAAATCATGACAGATTCTATTAACATCCTAGTTTACTCAATTTATTTTGGTTCGCCCACATATAGTAAGGATAAATAGAAAACATAGTATTATTCCACTTTCGTAGTATCAAAACCTTCCAAACTAATCCCATACGCAGCGTGCACATAAAAACCGTAAAATGTGGCGTCGCGTCGCGTTAAGGGGAGACTAGAGGCATCATATGTATGGACGAAAGGCACAAAAATAATTCTCCCGATTCCACATCACGTAAATCTTCTGGGCGTATTTAAATACGGTTCCGTATTGCGTAGCCTCATCCGATATGAACTACCAACAGCTTTTTGTATCAAATACGGGTTCAATCGTGAAAAAATAAATATTTGCCAAATCATGTTATTTCTTCAGTAGTAGAAATACATATTGGGAGTAAACTGAATATAGGAAACTTTTGTGAATTCACAGAAATTATATAATCAACTCTAATATATTACTTGCAGAATATATAACCGCAATCTACTGTAATGAGTTACAACCGAACACTAAAAGGTTCTTTTAGTCATGCTAATGAACTTTTAAGTTTAATCTCATTTGTTATTGTTTCAATGTCAAAGCGTATCCAGTTGGTAAGTGTTTTATAAACTCTCGCCAAATCGAGTAACTTTCGCAGACGAAAACAATCACCCAAACATCCCGAACAAAAGTTTGGGCACGACCTTACCCAACATTGTTCCTCGCCTATTATATTATTTTGTTGTATAATCAACGTCTTTTGTTTTATTTTTTCAGAGTCCAATTTTATAGTCGTTTCTTAGACTGTGAAATTAGGCTTTAGTACATTATTTGTACATAGTGATTATAAATACCTATACTTATTATATCGGGTTGCAGTTGTTAACAAAATATGGAGGCATATAGTTTTATTAAATCCAAATTAGGTTTTCGTAAACATTATCACTTGCGTACCGTCAAACATCATACCTATTAGGAATATATTATCTTAAAACATTATTTATTTCAGTAAAGGTAATTGTTTAAAAAAACTGTTTAATTGATATATGCTTTTTACATTGATGATTGATACTACATGAAATTTAAATTAAGATTTTTTAATGACTTGCCGAATTTGTTATTCTTTATTGTGAATATATTGACTTATTGATTAACTTTAACTATAACTTTTTTCTCTGATTATTATATGGTATTAATATCTAACTTGTAGTTTTAAAACAACTTAACGAAAGCTCTGAAACACCCTTAATTGTGAACAGACGAAAATATCTGTGAAAACCGTCTCAAAAGTTTTTTCACAACTATTTTTTCATAACTAGTCATTAAAGTAACCACGCGTGTGCCGTGCATTGCTTTAAAATTTAAACTCTATTTACATTCACCCCTAACACCGTTGCCGAAAATGGTTCTTAACTAACACCGAAAACACTCAGCCGCTCCGGGACTATTTTCGTCGCCCCTTTAGGACTGTTAAAATAGAATGTTCGAGACCCAGAATATAAAATTCAATAACTGATGTAATAGAGGGTTAACCTACGTCGATATAATTGTGTGGGTCCCACAGATTACATGTGAGTGTATTTCATTCGTGTTACTGTAAGTTATCGAAGTACGTCGAATTGGGTATGTTAATTTTCGAGACTTGTAAATCGAATGCAATCGGCTGATCGGAGATTAGAATGCAAGCCATTAAAAAACAAATCATGAAAAATACAAATATTTTAATGCATTTCTGTGAATAACTCAAAAGTTATTCACAGAAATGTATTACTTTTCTTGCTCTTGCAGAGTTAATCAAAATTAATCTACCATTATAAATTTCTGGGAATTAGGGTTAAATACCACAAGCAATTCAAACTAACTTCAGCTGAACCGCTAATATAAAATTATGCGGTATAAAATTCGGTACAATGTTGTATTTCAGGCTGGTCACAAACTGCAATATTTAGATCGATAGATCCTTGTACACGATAGTATGGGTATTTATACGATAACTATTAAGTATTAACAATTTTCCTTTGCCTACGGTACCAATAATATCGGAGTTCCTGGTAATTGGCTAAAGTGAATCTAAGTGTAAATTATACTTAAACTTAAATAAATGTTTATAATAAATTACTGCAAAAATAAGCAAACTTTCTAATGGAGTGAACGTTCGATATCCTCAGCCATTTTCACATTGAATATCTTAGGTTCACGAGAGCCTCTCCTTATTCTAAGTGCTTATTGCGCTTAATATGTGTTCAAACATTACCTAAGTCGAGGCAAAACCAGCTAAATGTAATTTCCCAACATCATCTCGTATGTACCCAATACAAATATTATGAGTACATCGCATATGTAAACACTAATACAACGTTCCATTGGCAAAATTCTTGGAATGATCAGTGTTTCGACCTTTGCCTGTTATATCTAAACTGTTTTTCGCCATTCTGTCTCGAAAACTTATTGTTTATTTTGCTTAGATAAGAGCCTAAGAAATAACATAAATGTATTTCTTTATGATGTCTTAAAGATTTTAACACTAACAGATTGACATTTAATAACGTTTATACAGAATTTCCAAAAGTTTACAGAATAATTAAATTTAATGTTTGTAATTCTTCATATGTACAGCCATTTAAGACTAATTCTAAAGTATGTAGTTACCAAAACTTAGTAGTTACAAGAGAAGTGCAAAACACATCGCACTTGGCTGCTTCAAACTCGTTTTAAAGTTTGCAAAGTTCTTGAATCCCGATAAAACGACTTAACTTGAAATCCGTCTTTCAACGATAACGCTAGTATTTAAGAAACTAAACAAAATAAAAGTCAAAAGTTGCAAGACTTATTAACTATCCGTTTATTTACTTCACTTGGCTGTGCAATTTACCCTACTTTGCTAACTAGGGAACGTTAATAACCTGTCGCAAACTGTTCTAAAATTAGCTAAGAAAACTTATATTAATTATCAATAGCATTCATATTTTGAATACTTCTTCTCATTGTACCTTCTATGATGAACAGTGATAGCTCAATGGTTGATACTCGGGCTCTCAACAGGGGGTTCGAGGTTCAAATCCTAGGCACGCACTTCTGACTGTTTGAAGTTATATGCGTATTAAAATAAAAATTAATTATCACTTTCTTTAACAGTGAAGGAAAACATCGTGAGGAAACCTGCACACCTAAGAGTTAACAAGCATGCTGATATATTATCAGGCTACAGCAACTAATGAACACCAGTCAATTATCAAATCCGAATAAGACAGCACTCCTACCTCAAGCATCAATATACATATACCGATATCAAATGAAATTCTACTCCTAATTTTTTTTACGCCTCAAATAGGTACAGGCGAATAAAGCACCCTTCAGATTAAACCAAAACAGCGCTACACACCTGCGTTAAGCAAAGAAGACACCACAGAGAAACCTTAAGTAAATACCAGAGTTAAAAAAATATGTATTTCATGTATGTCAGTAAGTATTTAAAGAAACATAATGCACGTTGTAACTCATAAATGTGTAGATTGACGTCAAACTAAATGTAGGAGAACATTAGCACGAAATATCCAAGTATAATTCCATAATGTATGGGACGTTATTAGCCTAAGGTGTGTAGCTATATGAATATTAATAAAGATCGCATGTTATATCATAATTATATTGTACCATCGAGTGAGGTCATGGAAATTTAAAAATAGTGAAGTTATTTAGTCAAATCTAAATATTGGCGTTGATTTAAATACTGGTGTCACAGGTATTATTTATGATTTAGTTAAATGCCATGACCTGCAATACCATATATTCGGTCAATCAAAGAGGTATGTGCAATTTAGCTTTTTACTACATTTATATTTACTTAAATTTTAATAAATATAGTATTTTAAAAATGTAGAGTCGAT
>DWNY01001514.1:0-12511 GCA_018250635.1 Telegonus apastus
GACCTATACTTATCTTTGTCTAATATATATAGATTAAGTTATAGAAACACAAGACTAAGTCAAAACTGTGATAAGCTATTCAGTAATTTTTTGAATATTTTAAAAGTAGTTTTTAAAAACAACTTAAAAAATAAATTAATAAGTTTAATAAAAAACGTGGGTCGTATAAGTTTAGGTTAATCTTGGAAATTTCCGTAAAGGTATACCTAGCATATCAACTTTTATTAAGTGATAGGCGTTGTAACAAAGTCAAAAAGGGTGAATAAAAAACAGAATAGTTAAAAATTATATCCCCGAAAACGGAATACACTCCACTTATTTTGAATCTCTAGATTATAATGTTTTTGACCTAGATTTGGACCTTAATATAAACGTATTACGAAATGCTATAATCATGTGCTAAGGATAATCTACGCCTCTGCTGTCGGGATATGACCAATTTCGTCACGCAATTAGAAATTATCCTATTTAGGGCACCGGGAACTGGGGTTCCATTACGGGCATTATCCTAGCTATCCACTTGAATTATCAATGTTCTATCATATCATCATTATCACAGATTACTTTAAGATATAAGATTTGTAAGATGGTAGAACTGTATGTGGTTCGACTCCGGTGGCACCACCGCCACTCCTATTTCTGCTTAACAGCAATGTTTAGCGCTGCTGTTCTGGTCTGAAGGGTGTAGTAAGGGCATACTTATCCGAAGCGGTCCAACTTAGTCCTCAGGGGTAGCAACGCGTCTGTGGTCAACCTTACGTAGGACTATGATCTTATTTAAAGTTGATTACAGATGTCCATGGGCGGCAGTGACCAGTTAGCAACAGGTAGACTGCATACTTATTTGCTACTTCCAAACTATTTAAAAAACAGCTAGACCGCTGTGTTTATCTTAGGGTAACTGATGGTGAGTGATCACTACCGCCCATGGCTGTAACCTACTCCAGATTGAACAGTGAGTTGCCACTAATAAGACTAAGATCATCGCCTCGTAAACAAGTCAGCATCATCAACTTTCCAACGAAACACACGGACTCCTTCAGATTCGAAATAGGTGTGACGGTGATACCTTTCCAGTCGAACCATAACAAGCTAGTATGGCTAAATATCTACGTTAAAGTTTTCATACATAATGGAAATATAGTCATAAGCACAAGTTACTTCGAAATAAATCAGACAAGATTTTCGCTATTTCGAAATAAAATCTTGGCTCCTACACCATTATTTACATACAATCTTTACAAATTAACGTGCATCCAAGCAATCGCTTCAAGCGCTTCGTAAGTAGCTTTAGCGGAATTTCTGCAAACAATCCCAACATTTTTCAATATAAGTGAAACTTCACATTCTCGGTAAGATGATTACGGCCTATTATGTCGGATATTTCATACAGAATTCTCGTGGGCTCAGGATAATTGAAATGAATGAGCAATACCATTTTTCATAGAAATTCGAAAATCATCTGTTGTGCCTGATGCTTATAGTTATTACGAAATGGTAAGCTTTTTTGGAGCTAGCTAAATGAATAGCAAACGAATATACAGTCCTCCTGACGGCACGGCTTAGAAGGTGGTAGAACCCTTTGCTGGTCGACTCCGGCATTACCACCGGCACACCTGTGGTCTAGTTTGAAGCGTGTGGTAAGGGAGACATACTTATTTCAGACCTTAACGTGGACTACTTTAAGGTCAGGGGTAACAATTAGCAACTTATTTACAATAGACCTTAGGTAGGAATCTATGGTAAGTATGGTAGTCACCTATGGATATGTGAAGTATTTTAGGAATAGTTCCAAATAGTACCGAAGTTCTACCTAAAACGACCGATCATAAATAGAAAATCTCTTTAAAGGTATTAGAAACCGTCGTCTTACTATTAAATCCCTCTAATGAAATCTCTGCACTTGTCACTGCTGTTATAAAGTTAATTGATTTAGCAGTAATGACACCGCGTTCGAACCAGGATTCAATCACCGTTGATAGATTTTGTTCATGTTCTCTTAGTCAAGTTTTATTCCACTGCTAAGATATGTCTACATATTACAAATGTCTTCTCGGCTCTTGACGCCGAAAAAATTTGTTTTTTGATTATTTTTTTTCTTGAAGGGAAAGTCTAAATTCTAAAACAACAAAAATCAAAAGACTAAAATCCAATATTTCTTTAAAGTAAGTACACGATAATCGTTTTTGTAAGGCGCTGGCCTTACAAAACAAACCATCAATTCAATCAAATTTCAAATACCTCCAACCACCAGTTGTGTGGAGTGTACCGGCAATTTTGAGCCATTCCAGCCACAAATCACTACGTGCACCAACGAAACTGCACGTCTGACTGTACGCACGTAATTGACACTTGTCGGGTTAACAAACGTTTTGTAAGGGCGGTACATGAATGTGTATGGTCGTGCTACTTTGTATGAGTTACGAAGGTCAATCGAATGTAATGATAATAAACTTTGTTGTACCCAAAACATAGCGAAAAAATAATATAATACATGTATAAAATTCTAAAACCATATAAAAGGCTAAATAGCGGTTTATAAATAGAATAAGTGGGTTGCAAATAAATAAAAGGTAGATTACAGAATAGTATAGTAAAATAGGACATAAATTTAAAACAGAATTTAGAAGTAAACCTAGAGATAAAGCGACACGACGGAAAGTGTCGTTGATGATAGAATCATTGTGTAAAGTAATGTAAATCAGCCAGTACGTACAAAATCAAGCACTGCGAGCCTCTACTTCTCTACTCCCCTTAATGACCTCTTCGTACCCAATCTGTTATGCCCCGGTGAGCTTCTAATTTTGATGGATAAACAATATTTATTTACCGCTTACTTATTAGTACTCACTTATTCTTTTACGATTCTCATTATTTGACAGCCTCAAATTTCACAGCTACATCGTCAGAAACAAAAACTATAATCGTTGCCGACAAAGGCGCATTAAAAGAAATGGCAGTCAAAAATACTAAAGAGTGAATGCCCGATATGACCAAAAAAGACGAAAAATACAAAGCCTTATGTCTCGTCAAGCAATTGACATGAACGAAAGTGAAAAGGCACGTTTCCAGATCACTATAATTAAGTGACAGCTCGTTATTTCTCGGATCGTGTTCTGGCGATATCAAAAATACGTTTTGATATTGGATCTACATTATAAACATCAAATTATAGAGCGATCTCATTGAGTGAAAGTCATTGATTTCGAAGTGAAACAATCATTCTTAAATTAAATTAACCAATTACTTTATTAACAAATACGCTACTGGCCTTTTTTAATTAAATAGAAAGGGAGATATATGATTTAAAATTCTGAATAGTGTGAAATATTGGTTTTTACATGTATTGTTTTGTGTGACATGTATTTATGTTAATAATGAAATATGAAAAATGTAGCTTTGGTAGAAATTTTTCACTCACCCAATTTGGTAAAATTCATTCATCTTTATAACGCTGATGATATAAGTAAAGAATTACAAATTAAAAATGAAGATAAATAAATGATTTAGTGAAAAAAATATTTTAGTATAATAATAATAATACTCTTTATTGTACTCAAAATGCATAAAAATGGCTGTGTATTTAAATAATATTATAACTACTATCCAATAGTGGAAAACATGCAACTGGGGATATCGAATTTAATCACATCGGTTCTGAAATATCAGTATAAGAAAAGTCATCGCGGTAATTTGTATCATTCGAAATTCGAACAGCCGCGAACGAAAGAAACATTTCCTGCACGAGATAATGAAGAACATCATTAATGAACTGTTGATGTTCATTAATTAATGATTCTCACATTATTCGAACTCACGGTGTATTAAATAATTGGATTTATTGAGTTCATTGAAAGATGATGACAAACAAATTTATTGTTTTTATTATTAATCCTTCTTTTTGATGAGGTATTTTATTTTCTTTTATTTATTTATTTTATTGCTTTAATAAATTAAACAACCGCAACGCATTGAAATCGTTAATGTTGTAGAATGTTCACGCTTTTTTTAAATGATGTCAAATAGCCAGCACTATTAAAAAGAACTAGGAAATGGTAATATTACAAAAAAGTGTAAAGTGTATGATTAATAAAGTTCTTTCAGTGAAGAGGTAATAAACAAATACCATCTTAATCTTGATTATTTTCTTATTGCCACAAAATTAAACATTCAAAAATACTGCATATGAAATGTCATACTATATCAAGTGCCCGCAAAACACCGAAAACCGTAAGTCTGTCGGTATGTATTTTTATATCTTACCAACCGCCGAAACGGGCTTGAAATTAATCCTCAATATATATTATCGTTAACTTGAACTTAAGGACAGCATAATGGAAAGAGTAGACAGATATTCCGCCTGTCTCACTATAAGTGTGAAGCGAGTTGGCTTTAATTTACTTCAAAGCATACAAACAAATAAAAATTATTATAAAAACAAACATCTCGACTGCTTAATTTTTTTATGACATTTTGTCACTATATTAACACAAAAATTTATTTATATAAATATTTTAGAAATGATATGTTTACTAACTTTCATTTGATACCCATATTGTTATTATCAGAAAATATTTCGTGCCATCCCCCCTTTTATTTCTTATCGCAGGCGCCATATTGAAAAATTATAGCCTATGGTTATATCCACTTTTACAATGAACAGTGACGACTTACCAGCGGGTAGATAGTATGCTAGTTTGCTACTTCATTTTTTATAAAAAAATATCTACGCCACTTTATCGCGAACGGTAAAACAAGTCCTACAGTTCCTGTTATTAAACACGTCATACTTTCAAGATAAGCGTGATACTAAAATACATCGTTTTTGTCTCGTGAAGAAACAGAGGGTTCACGGAGAAGACAGGACGTGAATCTAGAGTAACGTGATACTGGAAAAACGTTCGCGATATTATAAATGTAATATACTTGGTGTAGGTTTGGTTTGTTTAACGGACACATGGACTGAGCGGATAACGAACATTTGTTGCAGTATTTTGGTACAAAATAAGTGTGACCATGATACATCCCCAATATTCCACCGTCATACTTATTTCTAGCCTGAAGCAGTTCTAGCCTTTCGGTGATTAAAGACTTTCTTTCATATAATAGTAGCAACACATCTGTTGTGGACTTCAGATACTCCTGTTACAAATGAAGTTAACATAATAAAAGACGTAAATAAAAGGTAAATCGTTCGAGACATTACATATGTAATGGCGTACTTAAAGCACATTTGGTTAGTTTAACGTACATATAGGCCAAGCAAATAACGAACATTTCTTTGCTGTAATACTGGTTTTTGAACCGAGTTATAGCAATAAACATGGACATAAAGTTTTAGTAAACCTATATGTGTGGAAATTCAAATCGAAACTGGTTGTTCCATGAGCAATCAAATGGTAATGAAATATACAGTTTAACTACAATAATCAAAGTTGTTTAAATGCTGGTAACTTCGTATCGAATCTATTGCCAATAATATTCCGTCGCAACAAACTATCAATGTGGCCTGGGTATTTTCTGATGATTAAAGATTAATAATAATAAGGGTCAAAACACCTTCTGCACTCATAGCTCCATTAATTCATTCAGGATTTTCTCTTTTTTCGAGACTGCCATTAATACACACACGTAGAGGAAAAGGAATACGTACATGAAGCATTCAGATATCTGTCTGGCCGGGCATCAATCCTGGATTCATGGCATATCAGAGTGGTATTTTGAACGTCCCATTACGTAAGTTGAAACTTTGGAACGATTTAATTATACAATTTAAAATAAAAAAGGTATTTATGAAAGTCTATCAATTAATGTCATTGGTCGTAATTGCTTTTAATAAAATAAAATAATCTAAGAAATAGAACTCCTGTCAAAAACAAATTTAACAATATTAAACTGGGTACCGTGCCTAAATATGAAAGAATACCAACTTAACGTCACGTGGTCAAACGTTTTAAATTATTGTGTTTAACGTGGTCATTTGGTAATTTTCCTAATCATCCCCCACGCCCGTGTGTCACGACATGTCACATGGAATGCAAGTTGTACTAACGACGCGTTTTTGTTCGAGCGTTCAAGTTTATGGCCCCGCTCTTGACTCAGACCGTGATTCAAAAAAACAGATACTTACATAGATAATTTTGTATGTAACACACAATTTCAAGTTACGGTTGTATGTTGTACGAAAATTAACTCGCATGGTTATTTAAAACTATCGCACTCGACGCGGTTAATGTTATTTATTTTAGCAACATAAATATGATAATGTAGTGAGAAACAGTACGATGAACATAGCACTCACCCAGAAATATGTCCAGGATTTGCCCAAAAAAAAATTATAACTAGCTGACCCCCGCGTCACCGTTTCACATATAAATAATTAGCAATAATTAGCATTAATATTATACGGCTCTAATAAGCCCGATAATAACAGATATTAAAACCTTCAATGACAGTAGCGTGCAATTGTAGCACGTTCAAAAATTAACGTTGCCTAAGTTACATCTTATACCATCATTTTTCTGTCTAATAGCAACTGACATTAACGCCCGCGACGACGGTCGTATGCGCGTGAACCATGTGCTAAGGCTTATTTCAAAAATTAAATTCGACTTCTTCCCGTGAAAATCCCGTCGCAATCGGTCCAGCCATTGGGAAAATTGCCTCAACCAAACAGACAGACAGACAGTACTTTTATAATTGTATTTTTGTTATAGGTAACGTGTATACTTTATACTTTCGTATGCATTTGGTAAAAAGTTGTTATTTATATATTACAAACAGACATTTCAATTTTAATTAGTTTTAGATAAATAGATTAGGTGTCTACACATTTATATTAATTTATCTAAAAACATTATCTCAGAAGCCTCACATGTCTATATATCCAATATGTTTTTTGAGTATACATTACAAATTCACCATAATTATAAATATTTTACTGACAGACATGAGTAGAAAGATTATCATTTTTTTTATTTTAAAAAGCACGTTTTTTTTTAACTATTATTTATATTTTAGTTTTGTTTTTCATATACCTAATTGTATTATCATTGGTCCTTAATAAGTATGCAGTTTCAAATCAATCCGACATTTCAAAGTCGGTCAAAATGTCGTTCAGTTTCCGTTACAAACATACATACCAACTAAAACCGTGTTAATAAGTCTGTAGATAATAAATAACCCTTAGAACCAGAAGCTAAACACTTACACATAGGAAACATAAGGCCTTATTTAGTTACCTCATCACTTAAATCAGTGGAACTTTAGTTTTATTCAAATCTCATAGTTAGTAGCGGCATGTAACGAGCAGAAGTCGCAGGTAATCAACTGTATGGGCATTAAGTATTTACTTTATTGCTTAAACTATAGAGAAGCTTCTAACGAGATTTGTTTATGAGACAATCAACATTCAAATTATGAGAAGACTTGTCTTCGCGACTTACGTAAATGAAAGCATATGGGACGTATGAAGTAATCATGTTCTTTGGTTAGTACATCAAGCTTATTTACGTATAATTATAATTTATATACGACATTATTACCCGACTGCGTCAGAAGGAGGGTAATGTTTTTCGAGCGTATGCATGTCAATTTCTTTGGCACGCCCTACAGCCCTAACGGCTTGACGGATTTTATAATATGAGGTGTCGTTAGAATCCTCTTAGTTGTCATAGTTACATAGGCTATACAATTTTTAAATATGTTGCCCTAAAACGGCTTTAAAATACTTAAAAAACAAAAAAAGACACTTCGAGGTGAGGTATCCAAGGCGTTTTAACTTAGTACTCAGGGGCAGCAACGCCTCTATAGTAAACCTTAGGTCTGCGATCTTTTCCGTGGTTGCGGGCGGCGAGAATGGGAGCTCGAACCGTCCATCCAGCGACCCCGGGAAGCACGGCGGTAGTGTGGTCGCATACCGTCGCACACCGGAAGGTGCGGCGACCACAATGCTCGCCCGGGTGGAGCCCGTGGGGCAACACGTCCAGAGAACTCCGGTTGCGTTCCTCCGGAGATCCCGGGGTCCTCTTCGTAGCGCCGAGGACGGCCACCGGGGGAAATTAGTGGGTAAAAATCCCACATAACTAGGCGTCGCTCCCACGGCGACGAGTACCTTGAGAAGGTTTCCCCCCGACAAAAAAAAAGATATCCGATCTTATCTGGAGTTGATTACAGATGTCCATGCGCGGCAGTAGCCACTTACCATCAGGTGGGCTGCATGCTCGTTTGCTACTTCCAAAACATAAAAAATACATTATATGATGGATTGACGGGTTGATTAGAGAGTTTTGTGACAAGTTTGATAAAGGACATACTAGTATGAATATTAGGGAAAGTAAAGAAGGACATATGAAACCACACTGGTATTACCATATTCAAAAGTTGTAAGTACGAGAGATCTCCTTTCTCAATAAACTGGTTACTAGCAACCAGTGAATACCACTAATTCATAACTGTACACCGTTATTAGCACTAGAATCATTTAAATTCTTTATTAACACAATTTAAAAACGTATGACAACTAAAACAATTCTAGCGACACCTCAGGTGTTAGAACCCGTCAACCCGTTTGGGCTGCGGGGCGTGCCAAAGAAATTGACATAAATACACTCGAAAACCATAAATTACCCTCCTTCTGAGGCAGTCGGGTAAAAAGAGATCTTTTCAATGCAGTTCTATCAATAATCCTGAGTTCCTACAATGCAATAGTTTAAAGACTTAATAACGTCCCTTTAGCAAACGAATACATCTATCAGTGATAGGCTCTCGAGCGGTACCGTACTAAAAAACTAGTCTAAAACATGCGTTCGGAACACGATAGTCGTGTATCGAAAGCAGGAAGACCTAATAACACCCGTCCGACAGCTAGTGATGTGCGAATCGGTAAAATAGATCTCGATGTCGATAGTGACGGGCTAAGACGGACTTCGTTAAAATGTACCGTTACTTGACGCGAGAATGGAATGAAGTATTGATAGACTTTGGTTGTAACATAGCCTTTCAATCGGTAGGTTCGAGGTTCAAATCTTTTTTTAATGATATGGAAGTAGCAAATGAGCATGCAGCCCACCTGACGGCCACTACCGCCCATGGACATCTGTAATTAACCCCCAAATAAGATCACAGTCACTTGACTTCAGCCAAAGATGCGTTGCTACCCTTGAAGACTAATTTTGAGCGCATCGAATAAGTATGTCTCCCTTACCACGCCCTTCAAACCAGAATACAGCAGCGCTTAACACTGCTGTTATAAGGCAGAAATAGGTGTGGCGGTGGTACCGCCGGAGTCGAACCACAAAGGGTTCTTCCATCTTTTAATATTTTACCATATTTTACTACTATTTTCAAGGCATGTACAGGAAATCAATTATCGCTTGATTTAACAATAATATTAAATGAAAAAGGATTGACAGTCCGATTTTAAACCACTAGGTTATCACTGATCATAATATCATGATTGCCTAAACCAGATACCTCTTTTAGAGGTGTTGATCACTAAACCATATAATACTACAAAGATAACAGTTGCCTCATAATAACATGGTTGTAAGGATTAATTAATTTTCAACGAATAAATAATCGCAATCACAAAACGTTACAAAGTTTATTGACGTTAATAAAGATGTAGAATTATATTCCATTGAAAAATAGGAATCAAGCCGTAAAAAACTTAATTGGTTTCTACCAATATTCAATTAAAATTCTCTATAATAAAATAGATGATATAAATATTGATATAGGAATGTAGAAGATAGTCATGGGCAATGCCGGGTTGAAATTATCTTAACTATCGAAAACAAAATATTTTATCTATGAAATTTACAATGATTTTTTAAACTGTATAGACACTATGAAAATAACAAAATTATTGTATTATGTTACTTAATACAAACCAAAGTAACATAAATTGCCAGGCCAAGGCATTTAAGCTCATATAAACGTGTTCTCAACCATGAATCGAACCCGGAATGGCATGACAGACCATTGATACGATCATCATTATAACAGAAATACAAAGTTTTAAAAGATTACAAGTCATTATGATCACAAAAGCGAATTCTTCCTCAAAGTTTCAATAAACACGTGCGAGTCAAAATCGAATCAAAAAACAAATAAAAACGGTCGATGTCTTACTCAAGAGTATTTATACATTTTCATCATGATATTGTCTGTTTAAAATCATAACCGATTGCAATATCGATATAAGAAGGGCGGATTTATTGATGAATATCGATAAGAATCGAGATGTCGGTCGATATCCGCGTCTTAAGTGAGCTCTTTATTAATTTTTGCCTTATCACGCGGGACTTGTGAAATTAATCGATACTGATTTCTGATAGTTGAAAGGGAAGTTTAATATTAAATGTATTCTTTATTCGTAAGACGCAGTTCATAATTATGTACTTATTTATTTATTTATTATTTTATTTAATTTCACAAAAAAGGTAATTTCGACTAAAATTACTACACTAATTAAATTAATTAGGTATATTATCTTATCAAATATGTTTAATCATTATTTCATCAATTTTATACTTAAAAGGTATTTTATTGTGTAGAAGTATCTAATATCAAAGTATGTAATTCATTTCCTATTTTATAAGTGCAAAGATTTGATTTTTTAATGATTACGTAACAATATCTTTGGAACGGTATCTAATATCAGAAGTCCTAGAATTCGATATTTTTATGATGGTGTAGCGATTATAATTTTGGCAATATTTTGACGCAAAATGACAATATAGTGTGTTTGAAAAACAAAAATCGATAGTTAATTTTCTATTTTGTCCTAAACATCACTAAAGGATGGCATTACCATCGAGCCTTGTAAAGGCACTGAACGAGTTGTTTTATGAAGACATACTTGCAATCAACCTAAGATCTAACTAGATTATCAGGAATAAGTACGTATGTCATACGTATCTAAGTGTGTCTTATAAAGGCTTTGAATATTTCTTTCATATCAACAACTTAGAGATCTAGATTCGAAGTACATATAGTATTTTTCCTTCTTTCGTTTATACACTTGATGTTGCAAACGAAACATCACCTGACAGTAAATGGTCTCTTCCACCCAAGTCATCTATTGTGAACCCTTCGAATAGGATACCTGAGGCTAGCCACAAATGTATTGCTAACCGTAACGGTTAAGGAACACTTCATGTCATGTTTATGTTCTTCATTCGTTTTCTATGATATGGAAGTAGCAAACGTGTGTGCATGCATGAAAGTAGCAAACATGTGTTCACGCATGAAAGTATCAAACATGTGTGCATGCATGGAAGTAGCAAATGTGTGTGCATGCGTGGAAGTAGCAAATGTGTGTGCATGCATGAAAGTAGCAAACGCGTGCATGCATGGAAGTAGCAAACAAATGTGCATCTGATGGTAAGTGGCCATTGTAATCAACCCTAGATTAGATCAGAGGTTTACGTGAAGTTGACAACAAAATAAATGCGATTCTGCTCCTGAGGACTAAGTTGAAACTCCTCAGATATGTGACCCTTAAAATACACTTTTCCTTATAATAGCTGCTTTTAAATTCAAATTTACAGAAATCCACCATTTTGACGAATTATTATCACATTATAAAAGGAAATCGCAAAACTAAAAAATACTTAAATTAATATCTTTGTACAAAATTGCACAGTAAATAATTTTTGTCTCGCAAACTAAATAGTATACAATTATGATAATAAAAGTGATACTATTTTCTCCTATGTAGAACATTTTAATAGTATTTAATAACAGTTCTTACATCGAGCCACCGGATAGAAATATGAAAGTCTTGATAACATCGTTAGATAAAAATATTATACTTCATTTTATGTGAAGTATGTGATTGCCTCGAGCTAATGTGGCTAATATCTATATTTGTAACTAACCGTACTCAAATTGATTTTATCTAACCGGCACTGTCCCAAAACAAGGCTTATTTGTATATATAATAAGAATGCAACTCGCGCTCGCTGTCCGTGTGTTTAAATTCAATTGGCACCTAAACTACTGGATGAAATTCATGGCAATGCAGATATATTCATAGTACGCATCCTAACTTAACATTTAGGCTTTATTTCATCAAAATCGATCCACTCTATCTGAAGTCATTGCATTTTAAAATCAGAAGTAACTTTTGTTACATCGAATTACGTACGTACGGAAATAGTTCTACCGTAGTGGACTAGATGGCGTTATTGTAAAAACATCACAGACTCACGGGTAAACTTCTAATTACAAATGGCAGAACAACGTTCGCCTGGTCGGCTAGTAAATGTAAAAAAACGAAGATCAACACATGTGTGGACGTTAAACTACCATCAGAAACACCTTAATTGAAATAGTGCAATAATGAGTATATAACGAAGGATCCATTTATTAAAGCACAAAACAAACAACAAATAAGCGTTCATGAAATTTCATGCATTCAGCATTGAGGTGTAAAAACGATGCTAAATGCTTTTCTGCTAAAGTCTAGATAATCGCAGGTACACAGACTATTATATAATTTAAG